>JARHVA010000680.1:1512500-1672500 GCA_037957365.1 Torreya grandis
GAAGGCTGCAACAATTATCAATGTGATGGGTGCCACATTGGTGCCAAATATAATACACATCTCCATACTTATTAATATACTTAGGTAGTACCTCCAGGGGAGGCATGGCCTTGTCTAAGAACTGAGGGGTAGAAGGATGTAAAATATCAATATATTATCGTAGCTTGCAATAATGCATAGATGAATGATTATTTATACCATGGAAGCAATAAATACACCTATGAGTAGGTTTGGTATAAGTATTCATATGAGGAGGTGTAATAGGAATTGAAGGAGATTAGGAAGGCTCATCAGACCATTTGGTGGGAAATGGATCTATCTAAGGTAAAAGAAGTAAACCATCACCAAGAGAAGGGAATGGTTGGGAAGGAATGAAACTAAGCTCAAGGGAAGGGGAAATTGGACTAGAAGTAAGGAGAGACTCATCAATAGTGGGGGAAGAAATGGGTTCAACTATAGAGGGAAAATGAATAAGCTCTGATATAAGATCTACTAAGGGAGTGGGAGGGTCTACATAAACAACCTATAGGGGTCAGGGTACCTAGCAAAGCAACAAGACCTAGTCATAACATGATCCATAATCATACTACTACAAGGTTATTAAAAAACTAGAGTTGTCAAAACCATCTCTACCCTATGATAAAGAGTAAAAATACTAAAATAAGTAACTATAATGACGTAATATGAGAAGAAACACTAAAATCCTAAATTAAAGAGGAAGTATAATAGATAATCTTAGCATCACAGGCATGAACAAGACCACCTAAGAATGGATCATCTAAGGTGTAACCATCATCATAGTCAAGTGTGTGAAGATAAATAATGTAGGTGGGGATGACTTTGTCATCTGATGAAATGTGACGAATAAAATGTTGAGTCTTAGTCAAGACAATAGGAATATCATCACAATGTGGTTTACAAGAATAAGGCTATAAAGAAGTAGGAAGTTGAGAGATGAGATGAGGTGAGAGATTATAAGTTTTAATATTTAAGTTAATCTCATCAAGCTCATCATCATTAGAATATAAGAATTTAGGAGAAATATTCCCAATGATCTTGGGATGCCCATTGTAACCTCAAGTGGAATTGATGTGAAAGTTGAATTATTTAGACTCATAGAATGGAACATTAGGAAAGGGCTCAAGAGTATGAATCTTGAAGACACTATGGTCTTGGAATTATTTAAAATTATAAGGGTTAATATCACCTTAAATCCTATATATGTCTCTATTATGAGGGAATTTAATGCATTGGCAGGTGGAATAAGTAACTTCTCTCATATGATGAGTCCATGACCTACCAATAAAGATGTTGTAAGATAGAGGAAAATTAAATATCATAAATTTCATGTAAATTGTGATAGGTAGGACAATAATGAGAAGCCACACACAACCCAAAGGAGGAATTTTCCTTTGATCATATCCTTAGAATGTGTTGAATGTGGATTTTATATTGCATTCATAGTATCCAAAGGTTTTGATAAAATCAAGAAAGGCAACATAAGTACAAGAACCCTCATCAATCAAGGCACACTTGACCTAGATATTGCTGATTTGAACACTAATGAATAAAGGAGGATCATCCCTACGAAGAAAATTTTCATCACGGATCATAGAAGTGATGAGAAATTCTAAGGAAAAATAAGTGTCCATTTTTTCATCAAAATGGATTGACATCTCTTCACATTATTGTAATATCCTATCTTCAGATCCAGATAAGGTTATTTCACATCTTGCTTGGGGAAGCTAAGGGATGTTCATTTCAAACAAGATTTCCATAAGATAGTTTTGATGACATGACTAGGTCCTCATAAGCCCAATAAATGGAATTTGGGATGGGATATTAGTGAGTTCTATGACTGTATCCCACTCATCATCACCCATGAGGAGATTATTATAAATAACTGCATAGTGATTAATAAGGTCCTCAGAAGGAGGAGCTAAAGTGCATTGTAATTTGTGTTGATAAGAAGTAGAAGGTTTAGACTAAGTTTTAAAATTATGTTGAGAAGGTGAAGTAATTGGTTCAGGTGTATGTTGAGAGTTTGTAAAGGAATTATGGATAGAATCTTTATTATCATTAATGTTATGTAAAGAAGATGGAGGGATGGTATAAATAGAATGGGAAGTGTTATATAAGGGATGAGTTAAAATTTGTTCATCAAAGGTTATAAGGTCATCTTGCCCTAACTCATTTAAGTGAAGTGGATAAGAAACCTAGATAACATGAAATGTGTGAGATAATAGAGGTGTGTAGATAGGTTGAGGATCAATAAAAGAAACCACCCTTTGCATATGAGTCATATAGACAACATTCTCTTTAGAAGTGGGGCCAACAAAACTTTGTACATTATTGGTGGAAGGGGTAGTATTATCTTGGGTATCTTTATTAGGTTGATGATTAGGAAGAGGGTCTTTATAGATAGCCAAATGAGCATTATCTTGATTCAAGGCTTGATATTTAGTATGTATTTCATTGGCCTTAAAAGCAATACCATTGGCTTGTTGAAATTTTTTAATTATAAAATCATGATCAAAATTAGTACCAAGAAGAAAATCCATAGCTAAATTATGAATATAACTACACGTCTCATGATAATAACACTAACTATCATGAAACCAACTAAACTTGTTGAGATCATTTTAAGATTTCATAGGATGAGTGGGATCAAGTTCTCATAGTAGAGGCCTAGGTATACGATTAAGTAATTCTAATGAGGATAAGGTTTTGTGAACATTGATGGTATTAGGTGAAAATAAATGAGGATAGGTATATTTTTGAGAAGGTGGAGTTGTTTCTAAATATTGGTTAGGAACAATAGTTTGAATAGTGTGAATGGTGTCATTAAGAGTATGAGACACCATCATTGGTAGCATTATGATTTTATTTCTTAAGTAAGATGTGAGGACCCGTAGAAGGTTGGGGTGGCTCAAATTGACACAAGGAAATCTTGACATTTATCTTGGTTATTAGCCTCCTCTAAGGTACATGGAGAAATATTATAGACCTGATATTACAACTTGGGAAAAAGAGCATCGATAAAGAGATGGATAACGTTATCATCGGCCATGTTATGTTCACATTTATTGGATAATGTTTTTCACATTTCAAAAAAATATTAGGTAGTTTAATTTTCAAGTTGTTTACAATTTATAAAGTGGGCCAAAGTGTTTTTAAGAAGATCACTAGTTTGGAACTCTTCGACTAAAGCATATACTAAATCTTCCAAACTAGTAATATAATGAGTTTTAAGTTGGTTGTACCAATCTAATCACCACCCATGAGGTTTTTGGGTTATATCTTGGTAGAAACAAAGGTGTTTCAATTTGACCCAATATTTATAGCTATTTGAAAAAAAATTGAGATGAAGAGTAAGATCAGTTGACCCATTGTAAGAAATTGTAGGTGTAATACCTCCTATATCAATACTGAGTGGTAAGAGGCTCATTTTGAAGATGTTTAATTATTTTATTGACCAAAGGAGGTTGAAGGATGAGATTATATTGGGAATATTGAAGAGGAGGTGGGGGAACATTTTGACTATGCATGCCATAAGATATTGGTTGAGGATGAGTTTGAAGATGGAGAAGGTGATTTTTCATTCTCATCATTTAATTTATATTATGAGCTTGAAAAATATTTATTTGATTAAGTGTCTATAACAAGAGTTGGTGGGTTTGATTAGCATTTTTATCATTATTTAAAGCATTATAGTTGGTATTAATGGCTTGGGTAACACTATTGGTGTTGATATAATCTTGAGATAACTATTATAATGTGAGACACTAGTGGCAAAATTTTCTTGTGTGGAAAAAGATGGACTAGTGAATGGATGAAAAAAGGAAGCATTAGAAGCATGATTACCTTGAGTAGAAAACAATGCACTATTGGAAGGATTAATAATAGTGGGTCTTAGGAGAGTCCCACTAGAAGTATAGCTTCCCATGTTAGTGGATATATGAGACATGGAGGTAGAATAAGTTAAAGAAGAAGAGGTCATGGTATAATAAGTGGTCAAAATTTAGGGAAGAGGTTCAGAATAAAATAAGGTAGTACCTCTAAACCCATTTGAGAAAGTGGGAGAAGGTGAATGAAGATCTTCAACTTGACCACTAGTCATTAGATGGTATGTGGTAAAAGGATATTTTCATCAATGTTGAGGAAATTTGGAGACAAAGAATATAATTTCAAGGGTATACTCTAATTCAAATTGATCTTGGAGTGAGAAGAGAGGATTATAGTATGAAGAGGAATGAGGAGGGGTCATATAGTTCACTATGTGAGTGGTTATATTAACATTACTCTCATCTAGAATAGGAGCCCTACTATGTTTATGGGAGACCCTATGAGGGTTAGTAAAACTCATCATTTCTATTGAATTTAACTTAGTATTGTATTCAAACATAAATTTAATGATGAAGGAGAATGGCTAAACAAGGTAAGAGAGATGAAAAAATAAGGAAATAAGAAGTGAAAACAAACTATAAAGATTTGACTGGGTCGACCTAGCATATTAGATAAAGCCTAAAAGTTGTATAGAGTCAAATGGGTTAATCTACCATACTAGATAGAGGCTAAAAATTGTACAAACCTAACTAGGTTGACCTAGCATAGTAGACAGATAAAACTATAAGAGATTGTGTTGATAGGAATGACTGTGTATTGAGATAATAAAATTTTACAAGTACTTATAAAATCAATAAATGAAATGAAACACATAATCAATTAGGTTAATGAGATTGATCCAATTGAGGCACAAAACACAAAACCTTGCACCAACATTGGCTAACGCAATTTTTTACAATACAACATATAATTGAGCAAAGAGAAAAAAATCAACTTGGAAAGTAAAATCTAAGCAAGTGGTCAACCTAAATGTTGTTATATTATTATATTTTAATTTTAAATTTGATAGGAATTTGGTTGTATGAAAGGAACTAGAAAAAAATCTAAGGATGGTTTCAGGATGTTTAAGCTAAAAGGGATTTGTTTGGCAATGGTACAGGCTTAGTATTGGGGCCTACCCTCTCACTTCACACACCACAATGATAAAGTTGTCAGGTGCTTAGCCAAAATATACCATTAACCATGTGTTTATACTTGGCCATAGAACCAAGTCAGCTTCCCCCTTGGTGGTGAAATTCAAGTAGGTAGGCCATGGGTAGACAATTGTTAAAATGTTTTTTTAATTTTTTTTGATTTGGTAGTGTGTACATAAAAGAGAAAATAGTAAAACTAAATGATATATTGAAAACCACCTAATTATACTATGTGATCTATTCTAAGCATGCGAGAAATAAGAAATGAAAGTGTGATCTAATTACTAGCATATAAGGGTTAATTACAGCTTTGAAATATAGTACAGTGTCAATTTAGTTGATAGTGTATGTAAATAAAATAAAATAAGGTTGACATGGTCACCTATATACTATAGAAGAAAAAAGTTTGAAAGTGAACTATGTCAATAGAGTTAACCTAGATTTATAGACTACTCATATAATATAGAATTACGTCGATAAGGTCGACCTAGTTGACTATATAGGGGTAGTTTTAAATACAACAAACTATGAAAAAACTATAAAAAATGATAAAAATGATAGAGAAGGATAGAAAATAACCTTGGTGGCTTGGAGGATGTAGAGAAAAATAAGATTGCTATTAAAGAACCTTTATTTGTACTTGCAAATTTTGATAGCTATGTTGACTAGGTCAACCAAGCTTTTGTAGAAACCTATTACTGATAGTCTAAAAACGTATAAGGTTAATTGAGTTGACCTAGTATGTTGAATCTGATGTGCAAAAATGTATAGGTTTACTAGGTTGACCTATTATTCTAAACTAGAATTTTGAAAAACTTACACAAAAAGAACATAGTCATTTTGACATGATTATGTGTCAAGCCTATGCGTAAAAGTTAGTTTTATGTCAATACAATCAACCTAGCATCACATATATATGAAAAATGATGAAATAAGTGAAGAAAAATGTGCAAGGGTTAGATTCATGTTGAGTTTACTAGAATATATGGAATCATAAATGCATTACATCTATAAATCAATCCTAACTCAAAGAAGATAGATCATATCATACACTTCTGATTGGGGATACATTTTTTAAGTAAGAACATGACCAAAATGGGGATATGATAGACCTGATTAAGGGATATCTTTTCATAATAGACTGTGTTAGGGAGGGTTACAAAGCCTCCATTTTAACACAATCATGTAATAACCCTAAGGGGTCTTGAGTTTTGATATTTCACCTAAACTAATAACAAGTAAATCTAATCTAGTGCTCACAAAATCTTGTGGCATAAAGTGGGGGTTATAAATAATTAAAAAAAACATGCATAGAAGACTTATACTCATGTCAATGTGTAAAAAATCATAATGTATGAAAGATAAGTAAAAATGCATATCTATCTACTCTTACTAAGGAAAAACAAAGTTAGGAATACTTACCTTTGAAGATGAACCTATTGAGCCTCAATCTCTCCCTTGGCCAAGGTGTTTCATAAGAGATTGTTGTAGTATGTAAGGATGACAAAGGCAAATCATATAGAGGCTACACAACCTATCAATTCATTCAAAATACTTCTCCACAAGACAAGATCCATATTTCTAAAGAAAGTATGGAACCCTAAGATTTTCTTCTCAAGTTGAATGGTCAATAAGTAGATGTTCATTCACTCTTATTTATTATTCTTCTCTTAATAAATGATGGAAATAAACTTCTATATATATATGCATATTTAACCCTTAAACCTTCCTAAAATCTTGGCTGATAGGGTTGACCTAGTGAACCTAGCACAATTCTTGAAAATTATTCACTAGAGCATGTGTCAGGTCGGCCAAGGGCCAAACTAATTCCTAAGTTAAATAACCCTAAACTCTATAGGGTTGACCCAGTTGAACTAGCAAATTTTACTAAAAAAAGGGACTTAAGGTGAGGAAAAGGAGGATAAAATGTATCAAATGACTGGAAAGGTATAATAAAGAAGAACATACTTAGGGATAATATTTTAAGGATATAAGTCTGTAGATAACAAGTGCAAAAAGGGATAACAATCCTACAAATCACCAATGGTCTGCACATCCCTTTCCTGGTGCACCCCTTAGGGCATGTACTCAGAGAGATTGAGACTTGAATGCTTCCTACAAGATACAAAGTGTTAGTAAGTGATAAAAGTTTGAAAATATTATGTGTATATATAGAGCACCAAGATAATTGGAATGACTATTATGGCTTAAATAATCACCCTTGATAGTGTGTTTAAATCCCTCTCACTTAAGCTTTACAATGGGTATAATCCTATGTTGTGGGTGAATTACTAAGTGGATTCAATCTATAAATTTGGGAAAGATCCCTTGATGATTCACCCAAACTATTAATAAGTATTCAATTTTTGATAAATTTGAAAAGATTATTGATCTAAATCCTAAAATAGGTGATGCACTAATAACATTAATCCTTTAATTGAATGAATATACACTATTAAATGCAAGGAATCCATCTCTTTCATATAACCTGCAACCTTGACATGACTATCACATGAGTATTTCATTGAGAGGCTCAAGAGTGTATTTCAGTACTTAGAAGGGTTAAACATGACCTTTTAAAGGCAAAATTGATGCAATTCAAGCTTTAAATCATTCATATACAAAGTAGAACTCTAAAAATGACCAGTAATAGTAGTTTTTATGTATAATGATGAGAAAACATAGACAAGTTATGAAAGTAAACATTCACTAGACACTATCAACATAATTACATAGTTCACACATGACACAACATGTAAGCATGTAAAATTAGTCTTCTTTATTGCTTTAAGAGGTTTTCAAGTATAATTTTGGTCAGGGTTTTGCCATAACCAATAGAGGCTACTTCAAAATTCCATTCAAGGCTTATCTTATAGAAAAAAATAAATAGAGAGAGAGAAGGTGGGCATAAAATAAGTTCATCATGACATTCTCATCATCAAACTAGTTACAAGATAGAATGAATTTGACACTAAGTATGAAAAAAATTTATTGTCATATTACCTCTTGAACTTCTTGACCAAGTGTTCATGCCATTCCTCATGAGGAGTTGTGTATGAGGTTACTTTGTTAAATTTAATATTATTTAATATAACTCCTTTCCAAAGAGTTACACATCTACATCTTGAGGGTAGTTATAAATCCTTCAATTAACACTTGGCATGTTGAGGATGATCTATGCCAACTTCTACCTCTTTTAAAGCTTCTTATTCATTGAGAGATTAGTATTGAACTTCATGGATCCTATTCACAATGTAAGGTATAATTTCCAAGGGAAGTTATGGATTTTTTCCATAATAGAGCTCTATTGGACCTCATTTCTTCAATGAAGATGCCATTTCAAGTTATGAAGCTGTGACCCTTCAATGAAATCCATTTTGTAGCTAGAAAGTGAGATGACCTTCAGAGACCTAGTTCTATATTTGGATACTTGTAATAAATAACATGAATAGTATTGAGAAGGATATATATTGATATGAGCCTTCTTCAAAAAAAATTGAGGGTCTTTCTCATGTTCTTGCCTTCCTAGTAGCTTAGACATTTTCCTCCTTAAGGCCTAATAAGCCACTTATAGCCCATGTTATAATTATAAAAAATTAAAATGACCTAAAAATGGTCATGATATCTCCATGTTGGCTCAAATGTTCCTTTCAAATGGTTTGGGACCTCAATGACCTTTGAAACCTGAGAAATATACTCTCAAATGCAATTTTGGACCACTTTTCCATACACTATTAGCACACACATGCCATCAAATTTCTCAATCATATCCATAGAGGAGTAATGAAGGTCATACCATTGGTTTTAATCTCATCCCAATCCATTTTGAGTGATTACTAGGATAACTAGGTCATTTTAGGGGTTTAAACAGGGTTTAAGGGCTCTTAGAGTATTAAGAATGATTCATAGTGATAAGAGACCTAACTCACAAACAAATACCAAGTATGATTATTAGATAAACCCATCCATATTACCTAATAATATTAGTATTCCATGTACCTTCTCATGAAATCTCCCACATGATATAAGTTGACTCTCTGAGTAATACAAGTTTGACTGTGTGTTCGAGATAGATCATTTAGCAAGGAAAAGAGATGAAAGTCCTTATTTTGGGATAAAAACAACTAAATGAGGTATTTTACACATAATATGAGATTTAAAACTTATATCCCATAATTATTGACCCTTAAAACCATTTTAAACTTCTTTAATCCCTATGCAAGGGTTTGCACACAATACTACTCATTTATCCCTAACAGGCCTTTCCTTGCATATTCTTTCTTTCTCAGTCTATCAATTCTCATGTAATCATATTGATACAAATAATTTTCCCTCCTAAGACTCGTAATATTCAAAATAATCCCATAATATATAATTTCATTCCATATTTCATACATAGGCCTATTTATGATTATTTAGGTTTACTAGGCCTAGTTAACCTTTTTAGGGATTTCACTGACTTTATTTAGGCTTACTAGGCCTAATTAACCTTTTTAGGGATTTCACTGACTTTAAAAAATTTACCATTAAATAATAACATTTTGAGATTATATTATTAAATTAAATACCTCCTTCACCTTATTTTACTTCATGATTTCAAGAAAGGGTTTAAACATAATTCCTTAATCTTATTTTATCTTGCCTGTAAGTGTCCATTAGATCTACCTAGACTGTAACATGAGTATAAGCCTTATTAATTGTAATTTAAGTGTTTTTAATGATATTACCATAGATTTAATTATTATATTTTCCCTATTTATACCTTATATTCTTGTGTTTTCCTCACACATGACTCATTTACTCCTTAGCTTCATACGCAAGCCTGTGTGTTGATTAAAATTGTTTGACTATAGGTTTAAAATAATGATTATTTTTAAGACAGTCTAATATTTTCATTATTATAATGATGGTGAACATGCTACTCATCTCTTATTTTAATTTTTTAAATTCTCATATTCCCATTCAATCACTTCATAACCAATCTCTTTTTTTCATTAGGCCTTAGACAGACTTGTAGATACACATTAGACTCTCTTATGTGTTAGTTCTTAAAGTTTGAATTCCTTGTCTTGTGATATTTTCATTATTATAAAAAAAAAATCCATTTATGACTTGTAAAAAATTTATCTCCATGATATTTATTTGACTACATGTTTTTTGTCATGCAAAATGGATTTGTCCAACTCACGTAGCCCTTATTTTACTACACACAATCCACTAATTAATTGCTTGAAGTGACTATGAGTGATCATTTAGATAGGAGAGTTTTATGGGGGTTTTTATGATTATTTGATAAGGTGACTCACATTTTTAAATATGACTTGGTTATCTATCTTTTCATGGAACTTGGTCATAATGAAGATGATGAGAACCCCTAGAAACTAGGCCTGCAACCTCTTCAGATAGACTTTGGCAATAACAGACCTATGCAAGTTTGGAAATTTATTTAATTTAAAAAATTATTGATGTATTGAGATTATGATAAATATATCTTTATATGGATTTAAAAATTATTCAAACTCTTCAAAAAGACATGGATTTTCATGGAGACACAAAACCTCTAAGTTCAAACTGGTAATCTCATCATTCTTGAAGAATGTTACTCATTTGTGACCAAAAACTACATGCATATGATTGGATATATATTTATAGGTATATATAGGAAATTTATATACTTTCAAAACCTTTTTCAATTGGCAATGAGCTCACAATTTCAATGAAAATTCCTAAAATTGAACCTATAGGGTTTAGCTCAAGTTTTAGACCTAGTTGGCTTATTCTCATTCATTCATAAAGAATATACCCTTGAACTCAAGAATAATCCATGGAAATTTTAGGTAATTATTTCCCCCATATTTTTATAATATATTAGGTGTTGAGTTTCTCTCTCATGTCTGTAACAAGCAACTAAAAATTGCCATTATGAGCATGCCAAAAGCTCGATGGATTATTTGGTTCAATTTTTGATCTAAAAAGAATTTTTTAAGATTATCTAAGATTTATTAAACCTTTATTAATCCATTCAAATGTTAATTTTTCCTTTTATTTATTTGAAATGCATTTTCTCTCTCTTTAAGGCTAATTAATTTCATTTATAATTATTTTCATAAGTAATGATTGCATGTTTTGATTCAAACTATCTTCTCTAACTTATTTTATACCTCTTAGAAATTATAAACCTTCTCATAGGTCTTATCACATTTATGTTTACATACCATTACCATTGACAATATTCACATTAGCTTATAACTAGAAAGTATCATCTCAATATTTAAAAATACAATAAGGTTAAAGTAGTGAAATACCTTCAAATTGTCAAAACTACATTAATCTTTCCAAATTACTTGACAAAAAATATGATAAACTTACTACATTATTTGGTAAATTTTGTCATATTTAGACCCTGATTATCTTTGAAGGGTCACCACCTTATCTCCTTGAGCATAGTTCTCTATCAACTTGATTTCATACTTAACCTTAACCTTATCAAAACTACATTAAATAATGCTAAATAGAAAATGAAGATTGTAAGGAATGATCATTTTATGACAATATAACATGACTTGACTCAGCTACCAACTAAACCATGTTAAATAACCTTGAAATTTTATAAAAAAGACACACTACCTATCATCCTAGATCATTAATGATGAATACATGACCTTCATAGTGGATATCAACAAAGTTAAGTTAAAATACATCAAAGTTTTGAATAACTCCCATTCATGATGGCAAAATTTTGGCTAACATATTTTATGACCTCTTGGGATTGCATGCTTGATATGCATCTAGACCATTTTCCTTGTACCTCCATTATGATATGCAGTCATGAATGCTTCCAACTAAAATTGTAAACCTCTTCAAAAACATAGAAACTACCTAAACACAACAAGACAAAAATAAAACACACCTATGTTCCAAAATATCTTAGAGGAATGGAAAGGGAAATAACACAACAAAATAACATGTGTCATAGACATTTAAGGAAAACAAACCACTAACCTATTATATACAAATCCTTAAAACATTTATGAGGTAATAGAATAGCTCCTTAAACTCAACCATGATTAAAAAATTATACTTTTAGAGTCCTTGTTTCTCCATGAGAAAAAACCAACATAGGATGAGTGTTTATTAAGGATCAATTTCTCACTAAGGTGATCTAGTGGCTAACCATTATTAAAATCCCTGCTAGATGCTAGTATATCTTTTGAATGGTTTATTTAGTTGTCTTTGAAACTTGTTTAACATTAAATCTTGCTTACTTTTCCTTATGCCCACTTGGCATTTCCCAATCTACTTCTTATGTACCATGAGCCTCTTCACAACCTCAAATTCATTTGACCTATGATGTGGTATTTTTCTAGAGATATCAAGTTTGACTTCTTATTTTCTAAACACATTTGTAAGTTGATTAGGATCAACTTTGTGTCTATATTTCTCATCATTCTCACAAACATCTATCTTCACTTGATCATGTTCTTTTAGGTTTATTTTTTTACTAGATAGTGTTATCAAAATATTTTTTGTGCTCATTATACCCATAATTGACTTTATCATTAGGTCCATATCTCTTTTGAGGAGGTACAGAACCAATCACTTCTTAAAATTCCTACATTATGGCATAATATTATTGTGACATATCATCAAATACTCTTAGACTCTCATGCTCATGAATTTATTATTATTTGATAGATAGAATTACAAACTCATTTTAACTACCATGCTTTACTATATATGGATCATTGTCATCTTCCACATCCAAAAGATAATTTCCCAATGTAGACTTTTAAAAAGTATAATCAGAACTTATTTCAGGAAGTTTATCACATTCTTCATGAATAATGTATGTAACCATACCTATCTCTTATATTATTTTTCATGGATCAAATACATAATGTTCATCTCCCCACTCATCAAGGAAGAGGTTAGATACACCTTCAAGGGAAGTAGTTGGTTCTTGATCGATATGGAAGTCTTCTTCATCAAGAATGATATAATTGAAATTTGGGGCTTAAGGCATATAAGGTTCTTTGTGAAACCTATCTATTGGTTTAGATTTAACTTTGACCTTGGTACCATATCTAGTCTTAAACACTATATAGGACCAATATGATGTTAAATATCCCCCAATCTTGGCTATAAATTCCCTAGATAAACATATGATAAAATATGGTGGTAGGTATATTAAAAAGACATCATGAGGGACTAAAAAGTTAGTATAAGTATTCAAGGTCAAATTTAAGACCTTAATTACACCTAAGGTCTTGGTAGTTGACCCATCTAATTATATGACTCTCTTGGTGACTAGTTCATATTTGAGGCTTAATTGATCAGCTACTAGTTTAGGCATTATTTAACTACTAGAACCACTATCAATCATACAATTATAAACTAGAGAATCACCCATAATAATAAAATGGTATAAGGGAGGTGTATTACCATCCTTTATTGGTTGTTTATTAGTACATGTGGAAGTATTAGTGAAAATTGCACACTCTTTCCTTATTTGTCTTATTGGTAGGTTGATATTAGATAATTCTTCTTGAGATAGAGATTTTTAGCCATAAATGAATAATGTATCCCAAATTTGGATACTCACATGAACCTTATTCATCTATGATGTTTATAGGATAATTTCCAAGATTTGACTATCCTTTATGAGATGCAATGTTATTTTGAGCTTGTGTTTGTGAAGGCTGAGGTGCTTAAATAATCTTCATATTCTAATTTATTTGTGTTTATAAAACTTTAGGGGATATATTAGACCCATTCATCCCTTTAATCACTTGAAAATTTGAATAATATCCTTTACCCACCCCTTAGGTTTCTTCCATTTCCCTCTACTTAGAAATGGTATTGGATGCTATGAAATTGTCATCCTTGTCTCTTCCAACTGATTAGTTTCACACCAGTCTCCCTATTGTCAATTAACTAGAGTGATATTTGAATGGAACTATCTTTTATTAATTTCTCCTTGAGTAGACACCGCAACTTGAGTCATAAAAGGTATTGTGCCATATTGAGCCATGAAATCTTGATGGAATGTATCATTATGATAGGTAGACTAAACATGAGCTGATCATGAGGTGATACTTTCCAAAACCTTGCCTAATATTGTTTTGAGTTGGTACTAATTCCATTTAAGAAGAGGCAACATTTTGAATGAAATTATTGTATGGTTTAGCTTGAATAATCTACCCTTATCCTTATTAACTAGTTTTAAAAGGAGACATATTAGGATGATAGGACTATTAGGGATGATAAAGACCTTGATAAGACTTATAATTTTGAGGTTGGTGTCTCTTGAAAGAAACTATCTCATTCCCTTGGTATTTTATTAGGTTCTTCAACTCTTGTATTTTATGTAAATGGTTAACTGTATCTTGTTCATGAATGGTATCAGTAGGAATAGGAATAAGAACTAGAGTACAAGACTGAATATCAGGAAATAGTGACATAGTAGGCCTTGGGGAGATCTTTCCAACTTGGATAAGATTATTTTTAGATTTGATTTTAAGGTCATAAGCATCAGGTAGAGTCTCTCCTCATATGGATTGTATCATAACAACTATATCATTACTCATGGACTTGAGATAGTAGACAATTCATAGTTTGGATTAGACCTCACAAGAGCTACAATTCTATCCCATGAATTTTGGAAACTATATTTTAAATCTTTCTTGAATTCTTGTGGGGGCTCTCTTTATGTTGTTTAATTACTTAGTTAGGGAAATATGATTAGTCTTATCCTCAAATATTTTAATAAAATTCTCTCCTAATTCATCCCATGAATTAAAGGGATTAGGGATAAGGTTTTATACCACTCTAATGCTTTTCCATTCAACTATTTTTCCAAAAACCTAATGGCTACATTCTCTTAGGTGACATTGTGGATATTAAAAAAGTTAACCATATCTCTTATATGCTCAATGGGTGTAATAGTAATATTTCAACTAAAGTATGGGACACTCTTGAGGCCTTCCATTGGGATTTAATCATATTATGATATATTTAGGGTATATCCTCCATTTAATTCCAAAAAATATAAATTTCTATCCATCCTACCAACTTTGGGAAAACTTGGATTATAGGGAAAATGAATCCTTCTTCTAGGAAACTTGGTGTAGGGAAGAGTATGAAGGAACCTCTTTATTTTAATTAAAAATAAAAGTAACTCAACAAAATAAGCTTAAATACCTTTAGAATTTTACCTATTATTCACCTTTGACATGAAAAATGGGTTTATAGTTTGCAATCAAGAGTGTAGAACTTTTTTGAGTCCTCAAATGCTACATGAAGGATGTTGCTACAAATATAAATTTGTCAAGACCAACATCAATATTGGATAACTTTATTAATTAGGTCCCACCAGACATGCCATAAATATTATAGATTAAATTAGCACCCTTGATAAGTTGTTTCAATCACTTTCACTTCAGTAATACAATGTGGACAATCCTAGGTTGTGGATAACCTACTAAGTGCATTGAATGTCTAGATTTGGAATAGCTCACTTGATGCTTCATACTAAATATTAATAAATATTCAATTGATGAGAAGAGGGAAAAGAGTGTTGACATAAATCCTAAAGGATGTGATGCACCAATAACATTAGTCCTATACTTGAATAAAAATACACTATTTGAGGTAAGGAAGTCATCTCTTTGACATAACCTACAAACTTAATATGACTATCACATGAGTATTTCAGATAGAGGATCAAGAGTGCATTATAGTACATAGGAGGTTTTCACCTATCCTTTTTAAGGTATAATTAATTAAATTATACTTTTGAATCAGGTATATACAAATTATAACTCTAAAAATGATCTGTAATAGTAGTCTTTTCTCCACAATGGTGAGCAAACATGGACAACAAGATAATGAAGTAAACATTCACTAGACAAGATAAATACACTTGCATAATTCACACATGACACAACATATAAGAATGTAAAATCAATATTCTTTATTTTTCTAATAGGTTTTCTAGTACAAGTTTATTCAAGATTTCACCATAACCAACAAAGCCTACTTCAAAATGAAATTTAAGGCTTGTCTTATTGCAAGAAGAAAGAAAGATAGAGAAGGTGGGTGTAGAAGGAGTTCATCATGACTTTGTGAACTAAATTTAGAAGTTATAATAAATTAACTAATCTTAAAATAAGATAAATTCAACCTAAGATAGAGCAACAAATAAAAAAAATAGAAAACACAAACTTTATGCTTCAAATGTGCAAGCTTTATCTATTGCAATGTAAACTTGTTTTTTTCTTTAAAAAGTGGTGCTCACTCTTATAATGTAAAGGATAACATGCTTTTTTTTTGGTGAAAATGATTTTTTGATTCTTTTTTATTCTCTTGTGAGTATAAATTTGTTAGCATAAGTATAGATTCTTTAGGATTCAATTTTAGGACCCTTGAAAATGAAGGTTTTCAAGTTTATTTATAAATTTGTGGAGGAAGATCCAATGGTGGAGGATTATTTGGATTTATTAAATGATCCAAATAATTAATAGTGGTTAATGATTACTCACTCATGAGGATGAGTACCATTTTAAATGGTTGAGAGAAGTCTAGGATTGGTTAGTTGAGTCAACAGGAATAAGTCAAACTTATTGACAACTCAGGGGATGAGTCATAAGAGGTTGAAAAAGTTGTGGGTTTTGTTGAGATGAGGGAGAAAAAGGTAGAATATGTTTGGATCAAGTGTAAAATCTAGATTTTATACTTAAAATAAGGATTTAAAGTGTTCATAATTGACTAATTTAACTTATTCAATTATTTGAATTTGGGGAAATATTTTATGAATTAGTTTAAAAAGAATTATTAGTATATTTAGGGTTATTTTGACACTAAATGAAATTTAGGTATCTACATTTACCTCTCTTTGAAATAGTGTTATGAAGTAATATTATTTCAAATAATTATTGAAGAAGTATAGTGTTGATGATTAAGAAGGAGAAATTTTCCCCAAATGAATGAAAATAAGTGTGATGATTCCCCTAGAGGGTTTATGTGAAAAAGTAGACAAATGCTAGAAATTGATTAAAAAGATGAAATAGACAAAGTGATTTGGAAAAATGATAAATTAATGTATTTCAAAATCAATGTCAAACTTACAAGATATTGGTTGTGTAAAAAGGTTACCCCTAGTTAATTAAAACTAGAGTATAGATTTCAAAAATAATATTTTAACCATTTAGATATTGCATATTTAATGTTTTACTAATGGCATAGGTGTTAAGTGAGTGATTGTGGGAATGATATATTCTAGTGATAATAATCTATGGAGCAAAAAATAGCAAAAAAGATATTTATTTGATATGATTGTGTTTATTTTATGAAGATATATTATTTCAATATTATGAAAACAAATTCAAAATAAATTGATTTAATTTATCCAAAAAATTTGAAAAATGGATGAAGAAATGAGTATGTTGAAGGGATGGGGAAAAAATATTTGATAGGATAGAAGAATATAAGTAGAAAAAATGGGGTATAGAAATTAATTTGTGAAATTCTAATTTCAAGGTTATTTTTTAAGAATTTTGATTTGAGAGGTTTGATCTGAGACTTGGGAGGGAACATGGATCATATTTAACACCATGAGCACCAAGCGGAGTGAGGATATTCTAAAGACCTAAGAGGAATAGGCCTCTGGTAAGTGAGTTTAAATATGAAAGTTTTTTCATTTATTATTATTAATTAGGGATAAACATGAGATAAAATGAATTCACTATTATCAAAATAGTGGTTTTAGAATAAAATTTAGTAATTTAATTGTAGGTAACAATGATTTCTCAGAATAGAAGAATGATTTTACAAAATAGAGAGATGAAATCATTGTAAATAAAAAAATGATTTCAGTATTTAATAGTAATGAAATCATGAAATAGGGTAGTGAAATCATGGAACAAGGCATCAAAATCATATGTTATAGAAGTGATTTCATTCGATGTAGTAGAAAATTCAATAGAAAGGGTCAAAATCAAATTTGTATAGTGTAGGAGCGAAATTATTAGTGAAGAATAAAAGAATAATAAATATGAAAAATGTGAAAAATGTTTGTTTGATTTTTATTATTTTGGTTGAGCATTTAGAACATAGTGATAATGTTGAATTTAATGCTAAATAAAATTAATTAAATGCTAATGTATGTGATTTACAGGAGGTATTACTAGTGCTTGTGTCTCGAGAGTAGAGATCTAATGTAATGGTATATATGGTGAGCTTTATAGAGTATGAGTTTTTCATGTTAGAGGTGAGAATTTTATCATATATCACATAGATGCCAAAGGTTCAAGTGGATATATCTCTATCGACATCACTTATAAAGAGATGGGATATGATACTATCACATTTCACTTGTTGATAGGGACATGACTATCACATTGGAGGATGTGTATCAGATTCTAGGTATCCTAATATAAGGGAGACATATATACTAGGGATAGGGTTCATAGGATATTACATTATATATGGTTTTTGGTGATGGGTTGATTCCTATTATTAGAGGCAATATTGATGTTGACTATTTTACCAATTTAGAGTTGAATTCTCTAACTATCATACTCATGGATGTTATCAGTGGAATTTTTCTACCTGATAAGAGTGGGAGGCTGTATCCTATTTGTCTCATAGATGTGATTAGAGACATGATGGATATGGGTGAGAGATTTTCATGGGGTCAATGCATATTATCATAGATATACCATGATTTACATCATTTACCATATTCAGGTCAAATAGAGATTATCCCATCCACATTATTATAGGTTTGGTGTTGGGATCACATTATGATATAGAGGCATGTTAGACATATGAGCACTCAATATTATTAGGACATGTAGACCATACTTAGAAGATTTAGACTTTTACACGAGGGATATTGATGAGTTAGGTGATGACTAGATCACTTGAAGACCTTATATGGAAATTATGTTTCAAGGGAAACATGAGGATATTCACAAGGACTATATGATGACCACTTATTACATTATCAAGAGGCATGATTATATCATAGAGAGATATCACCTAGATAGGGTGATGAGATAGTTTGGTATGAGACAACATATACCACCTGGGATTCATGTTTTTACATTTATCGATGTTGGATAGATCATAGTGGGGTATTAACATTAATCTATCCATAGTTGATCATAGCTAGACATAATTACATACTATCAGTGGATTGACTGGATATATGTCATTGACATTAGAGTTATTGATGGGCATTTAGATTAGTGGGATCAATAGAGACCAATGAGATTGACTATTTCATATGCACCATAATGAATGTGGAGGTAAAGGTTGGTGGCTTTCTTGAATAGACAACCATGAGGTACAGGGTTAGAAGACTAAATTAGGAGGGATGTTATAAGAGGTAGAGGATGAGCATGATTATGAGGCACAAGATGTGTGGTAGAGGATAGCTAGCTACATGATGTGAAGATTATAGACATGGAAGATATTGATATTTTTCATGAGGTAGGGGTTGACATTGATGTTGATATAAGGATGAACCTAGATACAGAGTATAAGGTTAAAGGGGAGACTCCATTGATAGAGGTTGAGAGTGAGGATAATAGAGAGAGTGATAGATCAAGACATGACGTGAGTATGAGAGAAGCACATGACACCCATACATATAGATGGGATGTGGCTAGTTCTTCACATGATCCAAGATCTAGGGAGGAACATGCACTAATTGATAGACTCTAAGAGGAGATTAGGGCTTGGGATAGGTAGATTGATGGATTACACTAGGAGTTTCTTGATTATAGGGTGTAATGGATGGTAGAGGGGATTAGATAGTTAAGATAAAATTATTATAGTCTAATATGTATAGACTATTAGAAATTATAGATGGGATGGATGGGGATGGCATGGCTACAATATTAGTTACACATGATGTACAGACCCAAATGCTAGACTATACAATGTTGACACAATAATATATATAGGAGAGAGACACAACTCAAATAGAGTTTTAAGAGGTGAGGGTACTACTAACTAGATAGGGAAAGATAGCCACTTTAGATAGGGTGATGAGGGCCATGGAGTGGGACACATATTATAGGAGATTATATAAGGAGGTTATACCACTTTCTCAGAGGGCACCATCTTTAGGGATTACTCTATGAGACATTTGACATTTACTAGATCTATTCATCCTATGGAGTCTGAGAGGTTAGTGGGACAAGTATATCATTTGATGGGTCTTTCACAATGCACACCACAATATAAGGATCTATTCTTGAGACTAGAAACTCCTTCATAGGGACAAGATGAGACATAGATATAGGGGATATTTGATAGATTGAGTCATTGATGTTTACATATTTTGAGATGTATCTTTTGTATGTATATATATATATATATATATATATATATATTCATGATGATTTATGAGACTTTGTAATATGGGTTTTGGAAATTGATGGACTTGTTTTTTGGTTTACATGGAATTTATAGATGATTAAAAGATGTATGTATATATGGTACCACTAGTTAGATTTCTTAAATCTTTAATTAAACTAGCATGTTTTAATTATTTTAGCACATTTATTATGGATTTATGACTTATGTATGTACTGAGTAGATTTGACCCCAAAAGTCAAATTGGTCACCCCCTATAAATTAAAACTTTTTATGGTCTTGTGATGTGGTCATGGCATACCCTATATGGTCCCTAGAGTCTTCATTTAACTTTGTTATCATGGTTTAAGGTTAGTTTGGAGAAGTTAAGGTAAAATCATGTTGTGGTCATATAGTGCTTTAGGCATGTCATGAGGAAATAATTCATGGTCAAGTGTCTAAGGTGATTAGAGGTTTATTAAAGTCATTTCATGTGTTAAACACCTTTTCATAATGTTTCATGAAGTTTTGGAATGTATGAAGTTCATTTTCTAGCTTGATGGTGTTAAAAATGCATATAAATGTGATTATTGGCTAACATTATGTTTTTCAAAGTTCCCCCAAATATAAAATCCATACTATAAACATTACAAGGAGATGGGATCAGTTACTCAACTACCACACCTATCAAAATGTCATAAAAAGGCCAGTTTCTTGAAATTCAATGCCACTTTGATGAGTTAGATAAGTTGTATAAACTTCTGGAAGTCATGTGCAAGTGAAAATAGATTCAAACATTCCTTTAGACTTATAAAGGTCAGGAAAAACATTTGGAAGAAGTTTCAAACTCCACAGTTTCAGATTTTTCTTTCTCTCTCTCATTGTCCCCTACACAAGTTAGGGAAGGCCAATTATAAGCAGATGGTATAGGCGATACAAGTAGAATTGGGGTATGGCATTTTGGTAAAATTTTGGAACCCATATGGTATTCTAATTTTTATCATTGATCATTGGATTGGTTTTCTTAGTTTTATGAATAATTTCTAATAGTGCAAACTACTTTTTGAGGGCCTAAAACCCCACAGGTTGAGTTTAAAACAACTCCAAAATAAATTATGAAATAATGGATGCCTAAAAATAGTTGGATTATATTCTCAAATTTTTGTATATGCCTCACATACATTCACTTATCTTCTTTGCATGTGTGGATGTCCTCTTGACATGAAAAGTCTCTCTTGTGAGTAGTTTTCAAGTGACTGTCACTTTTTGTGTTTATAAGGTTCTCATGTTATATAATGAATTTAAATGGTTCTCCATTGTCCTATAATCTTTAATTAACCCATTCATGGTTTTTGTATTAGATATATACTATGTATAAGTTACAAATAGTCACATATCTCTATTCACATGGTGGATTATGTTCTATCTACATTATAGTTGAGTTGATCTGAGTAGCTTGAGTATGTGATTATAAAGAGTTTGGAGTTGTGTTTCCTATTAAATGAATTTATACAAACTATACAATGGTATTCCAATCCAAATATTCATGTTTTTCACTCTTCAAAGGGTTTCAAAACACACAAGGTTGCAGAAAGTCACCTACAAGCCTATAGGTCTATCATTTAAAGAAAATCTAATGTTATCAATGTTATGAATGTTTATAATCATGATAAGATATTAATATTCCAATCAGGGTTCAAGAAAACCAATTGATATCTCCAAGGCATTTAAAGGTTATAACTAAGTTAAGTACAAACTAATGATCCTAAAAGAAGTATCCTATAGGACTATGACTGTGTGAACAAGTGAAGTCAAAGGTCTGAAGAGCTTCAAAGTTCTTGAAGAGATAATTGAACTTAGATATTGGGAAGAGACCTATAAACATGACTAATTTAAAAATAAGTTTGAAGAGTGACTTTGAAAACCTATAAATCCTAATACACGGTCAAACCTAATAAGATAGACTATGTGTAGCCTATGTGGTTGAGAATCAAGGAGGTAACTCAAAATTATTAACTCATTTGAGTTCAAGGTGAGAAAAGAGAAGATCAAATATAGTTAGAACAAGCACATAGTTAAACTCATAGATATGCACCTACATCCTATTAAGTAAATTGACATTGTTGACAATGATGTCCAAAGAATTTAAGGTTCAATACATCGAGAAGGATATTATCTCTCAATAAAAACATAATAAAAAACCCTTGAGAAATTTTGTGTTTGTTTGGAAAGTAGTGAATATTAGTTTTGTACCTAATAATTAATGCACTCAATCAAAACTCCTTCAAATTTCCACTTATAACTAGTTGATGATTTTGGCCTTACATAGTGATAATGTTGGAGTCTAGGGTTGTTGGTATTTTATAAGTGGTCAAGATATCGACAATGATAAGACACAGTCACTAGAGAAGTTTTGAGATAGGTCTAGAGACCTAACATAGTTAAGCTCTACATGAATGCATGCCTAATCACCTACAAGGACCTATGTGTCTATCTAGGTAATAAAGGACTCTTCAAAACTTGGATATAGTGGTGTGAAAGGAGAGAAATTATTTTTAAGTTATTATAACACTAAGGTCAAGGAGACCAAAACATGGGTCATAACCCTTTCAACACAGTCTACAAACCTTCTAAAGAAGGTTGTCTATTTAAAAGTTATGAAATCATTTAGGGGATCTCAAAGAGAAATAAAATACCAATGGATACATGATGATATGGTCCCTAAAATTCTTATACATAGTCAATATATAATGAGACATCATGTTGGCAAACCTAATCAGTCAACCACAATCCAAGTTGCACACATGCTTACTAGATAGCCAGGTCTTGAAGAAGAGGTAGTCAGTTGAAGTAAAGTTAAGACTTGGAATCCCTGAGAATATAACTAGGTAGACATACATTTTCTACATGAAAGGCTCAAACTCAATAAGGAAACACACAATCATGACAACCCCGCACAAGCTTGAATACATACATAGACTTAGAGCTACTAACCAATCAATCCTAAAAAGAGTGAAATAAGGTGAGTTGGAGTTGAAAATCAACTATTTATATCTTCAGAAGATGATAAGAGACTTTAGTAAACATTTCATGAAGTCATAGACCCTAACAAAAATTGAAATCAGGCATGATAGTCAACTAGGGTCTCTTAGGTAGTTTGGTTTGAAAACCTAGGTACCATTCACGAGCATATGTAAGAAGTTTGATGAAGGATTGTGACTATATAAACATTTTAATGTGTCAAAGAGGACCTCACATACCTCATGAAGGTCATATGAGCTTAGAGACCTTAGGGAAGTTCTTAATAACCCATTTTCTTACTCAAACCTCTCAGAATTCTTACTTCTAGCTTGAGTGGTCACTTTATTTTGCCTGGTATGGTTAGGAGGAACTTCATGGGACCTTGGAATGCTATGGAAAGTTTACTACCATAAGGCACTTCCATTTTTTGGAATTTTTTGAAAGATTCATATGTCCAAATTTATGAATCATCCTTAAGAACTCAAGTCACTTTCGAGATGCCTAAGAGAGCCATAAGGGCCTGATGAGAGAGAAATGAATCTTTATTCCTCTATATTTCTAAGATGGACTTAAAAATCACCTAGATCATCTTTAAAAATCCCTTGAGCATCATCCCATACCATTGGATGTTACAATACTATATGGAACCATACAAAATAGAGCTAAAATGGCTATTTTTTTTAATATTTTATATGTTTTTACAATGAATTAGATCTTAAAATTTGTCATGAAATAAGGGGAGTATCTTTTCTAAGTGAATAAAATGATATTTTTGGTTTTGTCACGTGTCAAGAGTATGTAGATGCATTTTTGACTCTCTTAGCAAGGAAGCCTAATTAAGGCCTAGTTAGGAGAGATAAAAGGAAAAAAGAGACATCTCCACTCACTCTCAGAACATTAAATTAAACTAGACTTGTAAATACATATAGGGTACTATAATATGTCATCATATTCTCAACACCTTCTATACTTTATTCTACACAATGAGGTTTGCATCATTTTAGGGTTATAAAGAATAAGGTTTAATTGAGGATTTTGGTAGATAAGGACTTGTTGGGGATATTTTGAGGTATCAAAATTGAATTTTATAGGTCCAATATGGTATTAATATACCATTAATGAAGTTTGGATGAGTTAAAGTAATTGAAACCAAATTTTGACACTTGTGTGCAAAATAGGCCTAAGGACTTGAAGAACCCTATAGAAACCTTACATGAGAAATAGGTGATATGTCAAGAATAACCTATTAGGGTTAGTTGATAATTGTCAATATAATATCAAAGAGGAGGATAAACTTATCTAACTACCAAGAAGGCTTCTTGTCCTTCAACATGTCGAGAAGAAGAGAATTTTTAAGAAGCTAGTCAAAGTGTTAAGTTATAAATTCAAGTCCCATGCCATGTGGAGGGTTAGAGAATATGAAAATGAGATGCACATAGTTTATTAGACATATTTAGGTAGTTACATAAATCTTATTCTTTTTTTAACTCACATGACACTTGTCTACTCTCTTTCTCTCTCTTACACCCTTCTCTCCTCTCTCACATTCTCTATATAGTGAGACACTTGTGGCTAAGTTTGTATCCTCTACCTATCTATGGAAAATACCTTATCATTTGAAGCCTTTGAGAAATAAAAAATTATCTGGTTTACCTTTTCCATGAGTTTTTTCAATGTGTGTGTGAAGTTATTTGATCTTGCCAAGTGATAGTTTCTCTATCTTAGCATGTTGTCCTTACATCCATATTCATCTTTAAAAGTCTATTAAAAGTCTCCTAAAGTGTTATAATGAAGTGTTTCATGATTTTAATGAGTTTTATCTACACTAATATCAATTCATGACCTTATGTTTAGTCCTCGTAGCTTAATATTCCTTCAAAAACCTCCATGAGAAATATTAATTCAAGGGCAGTTTTAGAGTAGTTTCATGTGCAGGTTAGGCTTTTGTTTGAAGTGTCATTGAAATTGGTTAGTAGTGGTTAGGTTAAAAAAATTTAATCACCTTATTATGATATATTTACTTTATGTTCTCTCTCTCCGTTTTCATCCAAATGAGCTATTAGTTTAGGTGATGAGATTTAGTAGACAAACCAATGGAGCTAGCCCTTTATTAGAGAGGTTTACCTCTACCATAGGCAATCCACATGCCTTGAGGTAATCCCATTTCATATCTCAAGTTGAGATGGATTTAATCATCCTATAATAAGGTGAAATTATAATCTATAAAAATATGATTGGGTAAAGTGTATGGATTTAGAATGTGACATAGTTGCATTTTTTGTTTTCCTATTCTTTGCATTGGATTTCCAACAATATGAGTTTTGAGCAACCTGATTTTTAATATAGCATAAAACACATTACCACCAATGATATTGAAAAATCATGATGAATGTTGATGTCTTAATCATATGAACAAAAATAAAGAATAAATTATGTAAAATCAAAGTACATCATGATATTGTAAAATCATAACCATACTATTATGCATTTCATAAGATAATCTTTTTAAACATAGACAAATATAAGTAGAAAAATATGTGAAAAAAAAGTAGTCTAAATGATGTCAAACACACAAAAAACGAAAATTCAATGAAAATGAAACATGTTGGAGTGAGTGTTCACAATCGATCATGAGATAATATTTATTGGGAGTTGGTTAATTAGTTGTTATGTGTCAAATATTTGCACACCTATTTTATGTGTGCAAATATTCCATATCAATTAATATTTGTTTCACATAAAAAATTATTTTTTGTGCATAACAACCTTTATGTCTATTTAATAGGCATCCTTATTACTTCTCCTTGTCTATTTAAAAGAGAGATATGCAGATGTTTGTCTTATTATTTTGAGGAAATAATGCAGAGACTAGTTTGTGCTTAATGTCTGAGATGAATACTCTGTGGTAATGGTTTGTAGGAGAGATATTTTTGGTTATGATTTTAATATGAAATATGACATGGTATCAAAGAACACTCTATGTATCCATTATTCAACCAATATTTGTACTCAGCATTAAGCCAAGGCCATATAATTTTTTTGAAGACCTAAATTTTTAAGATATTTTATATTGTTATTATTTTGCCTAAATATTTTACGTCATACAAGGTTGTATCGCTTGTGCAAGCATGTTGTCTTATGTGGAAGGTTCTTGATTAGGTATCTTGAGATCTACCATGAAAAATGGTGTTCTTATGTATAAAGTATTCACATGTATTTTCTCATTTCAAGAATGTGCTATTTCTATTATCGAGTTTGATTTTAGAAGCAATGAGAGTAGGAATTAAATAAAATGAAAAAAATTGATATATGTCTCACAAATTGGATGTACTAGTTACACATCTGTAAGATTATCTTCTTAATCTACCTTACCTTACATCCTTAAACTTGGTTCACCTCTATTTAATACCTACTTGGTGATGAATTCTCTATATTATCTCACAAATCCTACCCCTTTGTTATGATCCTGATGGGTAGATTTCATGATCATGATTGGCAAATTTCACTAACACCTTGAGATTTTGGTGTAGCAGTTCATTACATGTGGTATCAGAGCCTCCACTTGGGTTCAAGTCACAGAGCGGGTGGCTACACTGGCATGGTAGTGTTCATCAGGGGCTCGTACATGTAAGGAATCCTAGTGGTATAGGCACAAATCTAGCCCAGAGTCTAGGCTTTGAAAGCATGGTGGGATGTTATGATCCTAATGGGTGAATTTCACTAACATCTCAAGGTTTTGGTGTAGTGGTTCATTACACCCTTGGCTCACCTACATCTTGCAAGATGACCCAATGACACCTATGCATGCATTTATCCCAGATTGCATGACATTGTTTTCCATAAATGCAATCTTATTATTTTAGTGTCGAGTATTTTGTGGGACAGTGAGATCAAATTTATTTAGTTATGTGGTTTTTTAGAGTTGGTCAGTCCATCTTGAGTGACAAATATAGCTAGACTACCACCTATCAACATCAAATAATGCAATTTTACTTAGTAAATCTTTTGTAGTTTAGGTTCCTCAATGGGAGAGTCTCTAATAGACCCTATTTTTTCTCCATTTGATGGTATTGAACTCAAGCAGGTTACACCCAACTTAGGATTCTACTCACATGTTTGAACCTAGTGGACTCCACACAACACATTAAGGAAACCTATGAGCTATCCATGTTAGACAATAGCATCATCACATTAATGTTGTTCTACATCCATGATCTCATCCTATGTTTATTAACATCAATGGTCTTTAGCACCAGGATCATGCTACACTTGATAGGCCATTTCTTGGCCTCCACATTTTGGAATCACATGAATCCATAAAAGCCCACATGGCTAAGGTTTTTAATTAAAACTTTAAAATGTGAATATATAAAGTTATTTAAACTATTGGATGGATTTTTGAGTAAAACTCAGTGATTGGGTAAGGTGAAGGGGTTAGCATGATGTTTCTTAATTTTTTTTTAAAATAATTCATAAATAGGGAAAACATTCAAGTGGGATGATTATTTTAGAGAAGGACTTCCTTTCACAGGGGGGTTTGGTTTTTTATTCTCACGTTGTTTTATAAAAGCGATGATGTAATTAGTAAAGGGGATTATATTACTTTAAATAGGAAAATTTTATTGTAAAAGTGAGGAAAAATATTTTTGAGGGGAATTTTTGTATAATGGATGGATTATTTATTGTACTTAGTACACAACATTTTTTTTCCATCCTCCTCATTTCTATTATCACTTTCACTTGTCAGAGATTAGAGGGTGAGGTCTGATCTGATGGGAGGTCAGACCCCCTTATAGATAAAACAAACTTATTCTCACTCCTATTTACCAACCTTATTTAGAGGTCATTGTTATTTATCCTGTACCCTCTTGTCCAACCTTGTTGTCCTTATCATCATACTTTCACTCATGGATGCATTTTTGGTAGAATTTGACATCTCATTGTTTGTGTGTGCATTGTTTTTTATGGCACTTTTATACTCACAAACACATTTTTGGTATATCTCGATGTATTACATTATTGAGTACTATTTTATGTTACACACTGATCCCTTGTTTTAGGAGAAACTCTCTTGTTCTTGATGTTGTCTTCTATAGATTGATCATAATCTATGTTTTATGTATCATCTGGTATTTTTTATTGTATGGGATCTTTATTTTTTGTCACACTGATAGTCATAGATTCTTTTTATTCATTTTTTTATGCTCCATTTTGATCACTTAATCTTTAGTTGTTGACTATCTCATCACCACCAGAGCCATCTTCTTGAGAGATATTTGTTCTATAGCTTTGACACTTTTTAAAAAATTGATAGCTTCCTTTAGATTTATTATGGAGCTTGATATCCTTCTAAAGAGTATCTATTATGGTTAATGTAGTGTCAACATGTCACTGTTCAAGTAGTGGATTCAATCCACTCATCTAGACCTTTTTTCCATCACTCCACCCAATAAATAGTATGGGGGTATGGTGTAGATCTTGCTTCTTCAGTTGTTGTGTTCCTTGTTAACCCTTGGTGCACTACATGTTTTGTTAGTAGATGAAATTTGGTTTGTGAAATATTTTTCACTATCAACACATTGGATATTCTCTTTTTATAAGATCAATTCTACAGAATTCTAGTGTTAGTTGTTTTTTATGATTGAGCAATGGATCTAGACCACTCGTGTAGATTTGAGTTTCATTGAGACTTTTGAGTGCACCAAGTGAATTTATATTTGATGGATTTATTTCATCTATTGCACCTCTTTATCATTATGTTTAAGTATTGATCTATTTTCTTTCTTAGGACACCTTGCAGTATATGTTTTTTTCTCTCTCGACTTTAGCTGTTGTTACTAGTTTTTTAGGTATCTTGCAGTGATACATTTCATCCTTGATGAATATTTTTCCCAATGTTTTGAGATCAATGTTTTTTATATATTTATCCTTGTAAATAGTACCATATCCTATTTGACATGGTGGTTACAGTGATTCATCATCCATGTATTTTGATATGATGGATTGGTTACCATAAGGACACTTTGTATTTCACTATGATTTGTACATGGGTACCTAATCAAGCCTACTTTTTAGGACTTATTAGTCTCTTTGTTGTCTTTTTTCTTACTCCCTATTTTTCATTTAAAGGAGGGTGTTAGAGAGATCATTCACACTCACTCATGAGTTAAGCTTTATTGGGAGTTGGTTAATTAGTTACTATGTGTCAAATATTTGCACACCTATTTTTTGCGTGCAAATATTCCATATCAACTAATATTTGTTTCACATAAATAATTATTTTTTGTGTATAAAAACCTTTATGCCTATTTAATAGGCAATCCTATTGTTTCTCCTTGTCTATTGGAGAGATAGAAAATCGTATTATTCTTTTGAGGAAATAATGCAAAGACTAGTTTGAGCATAATTTTTGAGATGAATACTCTATGGTAATGGTTTTTAGGAGAGATCCTGATGGTTATGAGTTTAATATGAACTCTAAAAACACATAAATAAATAAAGAGTAAAAATAAAAAGTGATCAAAATTGATAAAGTAAAGGAAAATAACCATTTGAATGGATATAAATAAAATGAATTAAAATAACCAACTTAATGGATAAGGATAGATAAATGGATAAAAATAACCAATTTGATGGTTAGAGATTTAAAAAAATAGTACAACAATGAAAACAAGCAAAGAGTGTAAAAATTTGAAATGTTATAAACAAGGACTAGACAATTGTAGTCAAGAGGGAGATTAGGTATTGGACAATCCAAGGAGAAGTGTAAGGAAAACTCAATCCATGGCTAGGAAAATGGATGATTAGGAAGATGGTGGCCAAGGTGACCCTAGAGACCCCATGTCTCTAAATGTTGCCTACATAATCCACATTTCACAAAGTCTATGTGGGGATATTACGCTAGATATTGTTCTCTCAATACGAAAAGTAATGATAAAGTGGACTATTGATGAAAATTCTGCACAAGTGACTCACCCAGAAAATTATCAAATAATATAGAAGATAGATTAGAATGGTAGATGTGTTGATATTGATGTTTTTGGAAAGTTTTTATATTGTTTTTTTTTTTAATATTTTTTTGGATTTTTAGAACAAGGAATAAGATAATTTTTTGCTATCATGATCAAGAATATAGGTTCACATATAGGAATGAAAACCCTAAACTTTAGCATGTGATAGGATAAATGACTAACAACTGACAAAATGATAAACTTGGAAATATACATTAGATGATTAAAAAAGAATACCCCCAAGTAACTAGGGTAATTATAGACAATGGTTTACAAATGGTGTACTAATTTTTTTTTTAAATGAGGTAAAATGATAGATGTGCATAAAAATTTATGAATAAACTTGATCAACTATTTTTTAATTGATGATTAATTATTTTTTGTACATAGCATATAACTTTTAATTTTCAAGAAAAGAATAAAAGAAAGAATATGATAAGTGTGATATGGTGAAGACAAACAATCAAACCTTTGCATAAAAATATAAGGTGACTTAATCCTTGTGATCAAAGGACAAAAATTTACATATTCCAATACTTATAAAATACTAACTTTGTTGGACGTGTCTACAGAGAACTAGCCCTGACATAATTGGTTAATGGGAAAAAGTCTACCCCTTTCAACATAGACATATAAACAAGCTATTTTAAAGAAACTTTTATGGGAAATATTTTGATTTCATTTTCTTTATGACCCCCTACATGTAGTTTCATGTGATTAGGTAGACATACAGGATTATCACCAAAGATTATACATAGGTAAGTAAGGTATGTCTCCCTAATGCTAATCTTATGCAACTAGTGATATGTGAAGGCATAACAATGAAGGGAAAGAGATGGTTTTTATTTTGATAAATTTTGAATAAGGATATCATGTTATAAATAATTTTTTTTACCCCAAGTCTTGGCCTCGTAGAATTAGTAAGATGCAAGGGATTATCACCAAAGATGAAGATAGGCAATTAAAGTTACCATATTTATTTTTGTAGCCTATTTAATGTTGTTTGCCTTAAAAATAACTATAATAGGAGTCTCTATCATGGACAAGCTTATAGATTATGCTATGTGTTATTATTTTGTAAGTATTTCAAGGAGATGTAGGAAAAAGTGATTTTCTATACTTTTGAGAACTAAGGAAAGAACTAATACAATGCTAACTTTGAAAATTTCTCTAATGAGATAATAAGGTGGTAAGAAAAAGTGAAATGATATGATAGGTTACAATTTTAAATGTTTGTGGTATGTGAAATGCCAACTAAATTATCACAAAAAAAAACCTCTGATATATTTTACAAAATTTAAATAATGATAAATGCAATGCAATGATGACAACATAAGTGTAAACAAGCTACCCCCAAGTGTCAAGGAACTTATAAATAATATGTTGTTTTTTTTTGTTTTGATACTTTGTGATTTTATGATTTTTTAATTTTTTTTATTTATTTACATCTGTATGTCATGGAAGGTCACAAGATGCATAAGTTTCATGCTTTTATATTTTTATTTCTCATGCCAATTCTTGAGTCTCTTTTATTCTAATTGGATTTCCTCTTCAATCTCTACATGAGTTATGTTATTTACTTTGAGTAGTACTTGACTAGGATGAGGTTGTCGAGCCCACCAAGAGCTATTAGTGAATCATCCAGAGTATCATTCTCTATTAGGTAATTATTTTTGAATAAATATATCTAGATATAATTTTTCTTAGAAAAGTTATGTGGTGATTTTTATTTTTCTTGGGAAAACACAATTATTAAATAAACCCACATTAATATGTTTGATAATAAAGATAAATTCTATAATAGTTATAAGAGTTCTTCTAACCATCATAAAACTAGGGTGACTTTCTCTATAAGGTCTACAAGAAATGTTTGTAAGGATTATCAAACACCAGGGACTAATGAGCTCTCCATATATACAAAAACTAATATCTCTTACCAACCACTACTGACTAACTACCAAATACTATAAAAGTCAAAATAGGATATATTTGTATTGAAAATACTTAATTCTTTGGAAAATACATAATGTTCAAACTTGCAATGATGTGAATAAAAATTAATCTAAAAATCATGATCCAACTCATTATAATGCCATTCTACTAGTTTAGCATAATAAGTATGCAACATTGGAGTTAGTATTCTTTCTTGGATTATAACCAAGAGATCATTCCATGATTCTCTCCTAATTAGCTTGATATTTTTATTGTTTTTATATCATTGTCATCAAGCAATAATAAGCATGGGATATACTAAGAGGGGGGGGGGGTGAATCAGTATATCATATATCTAATAAAACTTTCCTTTAACCAAAATCCACTTAATCAAACATTCAAGATATGTAATAAAACTCAAACAATAAACACCATACAAGATAGAGAGAGACACTAGATATAACGTGGAAACCCAATGTGGGAAAAACCACAGAGAATAATCTTAATTATATAATGAGCACCAACCCAAACAATATTTGCAACCACAAACTTGTAGGAGCACCAAACCCCTTTGTTGAGTGCCAACCCAACTACTATTCAGAGCACCAAACCACGGGAGCACCAAACCCCTTTGCTGAGCACAAACCCAGCTACTATTCATGAGCACCAACCCACAGGAGCACTAACCCCTTTGTGTATACCACACACCTATCTCTCAATGTTGGTAACTCAACAAATGATAGTTCAATACAATATCTCTTTCCTCTCTCTCACCTTTTTCTTTCTAAGCTCGATATAACAAATACAAATCATATTCATCTCTCACAATTGTTCTTCTAAGCTAGATATTACAATATCAAATCAACCTCTATTTCTCATATTTACAAATGGCTTCTCAAGCCTTTATTTATAGCTTTCCAAATGACCTTTGGCCTTTCCCCTTTGTGACTCTTCAATCCTCATGGAAAATGGTGCCAAACTAATATGACCCTTCATATTCAAGCCTTTTAAAAGTCATGTGGTGACCCTTCATGATCAAAAATGTCCTTCCCTCTTTTGTCCTCATCTTGGTGACTTTTCATATTCCTTAAAGTGTCCCTTCATGAGAAATTGCACCCTTCCTCTTTTATCTTCACTTGGTGACTCTTGGAGTTCCCAAAGATGACTCTTCATGGGAAAATGCATCCCATCCTTCTTTTGTCTTTATCCCATGTCTCTTTGAATTCTCTATGGGCCCTTCTTTTGTATCATATGCAACCAAAAATATATTCATTAATATTAAATAAATATTAACTCATATTAGCCAAGATATATTTATTACAAACAACATTAAATGCAATGGGGCTTTATCAGCAATAATGCTAGACCTTTGACATCATTGAAAATATTTCCAATAATCTCCCCCTTTGTCATTGATGGCAACCTCAATCTTGAAACTGCCACATCCTGTCACCTGCACATATTGTCATTTGAAAACATATAGTAATTCACCCTTATTGTAGCAACTTGTACCTATTCCCTGTACCTATTTTCTACACCTATACTTGTACCTATTATTCTCCCCCTTTGACATCAATGGCAAAGGGCCTACTTGGAGCTAACACTTAGCTCCCCCTCAACTAATGTTGAATCTCAATGACAAAAAGTAAAGGAAATTACTCCCAACTTCTCTTGTAGATACTTAAATGCATCTTTTGGTAGTTCCTTTGTTAAAATATCTACAATCTACTCTGTAGTACTAATATATTCCATCTTAACCTGTTGATATGCAACTTGCTTTCTCAAGAAGTGATATCCAATGGGAATATGGTTTGTTCTTGAATGCATTACTAGATTTTTAAAAATATTTATAGCACTTGTGTTATCACAAAAAATGGAAATAGGTTCATCATAATTTACCTTGATATCTTCCAAAGTTTGCTTCATCCAATGCACTTGAGTACAACACAATACTATTGTAATATATTCTGCTTTAGCTGTAGAAAGTGATACTAAGTTCTGCTTCTTGCTTAGCCATGATACCAAGCTATCACTAAGGAAGAAAGCTCCTCCACTTGTACTCTTTCTATCATCTAATCACCCTACCCAATCTAAATCTGTATAAGCAACTAAAGTGAAATTTTTACCTGTGGGATACCATAATCTATAATCTAATGTCCCCTTGATATATCTGAATATTCTTTTCACCAACTGAACATGATTATCTCTTGGAGATGACTGATATCTTGCAACCATACCTAATTCATGCATGATGTTTGATCTTGATGTTGTCAAATATAAAAGATTACCAATCATAGATCTATACAAATATTGATCTGTAACAAGTGAATCTACATCCTTGCTCACCTTATTTCCTATACACATAGGTGTGCCAACTAGTACACAATCCTCAAAACCAAATTTCTTCAACATTTCCTTAGCATATTTACTTTGAGATATAAAAATTCCTTTATTTGATTGGAATATTTGTAATCCTAAAAAAAATGTTAATTGTCCAAGCATAGACATCTCAAATTATTTTTGCATTCTATTAGAAAATTATTTTGACATCTTTTCAATATTTTCTCCAAAAATGATATCATCAACATATACCACAACAATCAATTGATGCTCACCTTCTATTTTGATGTAAAGATTACTATCAACAAATCCTCTCTTGAATCCTTGTTCTTGAAGGTACTTATCAAGTCTTGCATACCACGCTCTAGGAGCTTGTTTTAATCCATACAATGCTTTCTTCAATCTGCATATATGATTACTAATATTTGAGAGAATAAACCCCTTAGGCTGCTCAATGTAGACCTCTTCTTCAGGTTTCCCATTTAAGAAGGTAGGTTTGACATCCATTTGAAACACTTTGAAAATTTTAAATACTGCATATACAAGAAACATTCTAATAGCCTCTAACATTGCTACTGGTGCAAAAGTTTCTTCAAAATATATTCCCTTAATCTGAGCATATCCTTGACATACTAATCTTGCTTTATTTTTGGTTACTTCTCTAGTTTCATTCAACTTATTTCTATAAACCCATTTTGTTCCTATCACATTGTGATCTTTTGGTCTAGGCACTAATTCCCAAGTATCACTCTTTTCTATCTGATCTAATTCTTCATCCATAGCCTTAACCCAATGCTCATCATGTCTAGCTTTTGAAAATATTCTAGGCTGAATTTTAGATAACAAAGAGAAATTAACTTGTTTTAGATTCACTTACCATCATTCTTCTAGTGTAAATTCCTTCTTTTATGTCCCTGATGATGTCACTTTCATTATTGTTTTTCTAAACATATTTGGATGGAGTCTTGGTGCCCTTTTTCTCCTTCTCCTTTTCCTCATCTTCATCTGATTCTTCAAAGCCTTCCTCTTTAATGATTTCAAGAATGTCTACTGGATCACTGATCTTTTATGTTCCATCTTCTTCTATCTTGACACTTGTACTTTCAACAATTTTCTTCCTTCTTTTGTTATAACATTTATAAGTTTTACTTTTACAAGAATAACCAAGAAATATACCTTCATCTGCTCTGGATTCAAACTTACCAAGTTTTTCATCAGTTCTCTTTATGAAGCATTTGCTATCGAAAACTCTGAAATAATCAACTGTTGCTGGTTTGTCTTTTCGTAGCTCATAATGAGTCTTGTCACTATTAACTCTTAATAAATCTCTATTCTGAATATACACTGCTATACCAACCACCTCTCCCCAATATTTATTTGCTATCTTGGATTCATTTAGCATTGTCCTTTCCATCTCCTAAACTGTTCTATTTTTTTGTTTAACTACTCCATTTTGTTATGGAGTTTTGGCTACTGAATACTGTCTCTTTATTCCATGATCTTCACAAAACTCAATAAATTGATCTGACATGAATTCTCCTCCTTGATAATGCTTTGAATTGTCTAAAAGCTTCTAATTTTTTCTTTAAAAACATTATCCAAGTCATACGTGAAAAATCATCAATAAGCAACATGAAATATTTATCACCTTGAGTACTTTAAGTCCTCATAGGTCCACATAGATCAATGTGAACAAGCTCTAGCATCTGAGTGGTTGAGTACTCTTTGTTTTAAACTTCCTTCTAGCCTGCTTCCCATGCTGACAAGGTTCACAAAGCATGTTAGATGGCTTTGTGATCTTTGGAAGATTCTTGATTGCTTGCTTTTTACAAATTTTGACAAGATTGTCAAAATTTATGTGCCCCATTCTCCTATGCCATAGCCAACTTTCTTCAATTTGACTCAAACAACATTTTTGACCTTTGATGTCTGATAACATATATAAGTTATTACCTATTCTCTGAGCATCTGCAATCAATACATCTGAATCTTTTATTCTAAATTCACAACCTTCTACATAAAACTTTGGTGTGTGCCCATGATCACACATTTTACTTACACTCAAAATATTATGCTTAAGACCTTCTACATATAAAACATTTTCAATTTTAGTTCTACCATTATCTAAACTTAGTGTACCTTTTTTGGCAATTCTGGTAGTATTGTCCCCAAATTTCACTATGCCACCATTGATCTTCTTAAAGGTTATGAACTTGCTCTTGTCTCCTGTCATGTGCCTCGAACATCTACTATCAATAAACCATGGCTTTTCTTCATTTCTTACATGTAAAGCTTTCTGGACCAACATCGAACCTTTAGATTGTTTCTTCTGCCATGTCTGAACCTTTTTCTTGATGAATGGAGCCCTAAAACTTTGGTCCTTCTTGACTGACCCAAACACACTTCTACAATACCAAGCTATGTGTCTGAAGTTTTTACACTTGTAACAAATTATGGTCTCTTCATCAAAGGTTGATAGAGGAGAGAAAGAGTTATAGCTTCTACTTGACTCTACATGACCTTCCTTTTTCTTATTTTTGAGATTGTTATCTCTTTTTCTAAATTATAATTTCTTATGACCATATCCATTACAATAAAAATAGTAACCATAAAATAGGACTTGTTTGTGAATCTCTGACCTGATTGCCTTTTATAGCTTTGTTCCTTCTAGCTTTCTTTGTCCTCTGTATTCTTCACTTCTTCCCTTCTTGTTTCTTTCTTTTTAAGAGCTTCAACATAGCTCTTCTTCTTTTCAAAACTGATACCTATCTTATCTGATATTTCCTTTTGGATTTCTAATATCTTATTTAGCATATTAGTGATATTCTCAAATTTTGAATCATTGACTATTTTATTATTGACTGCTTTCTCAATCTCTTCTTTTAAAGAGGCAATTTTAGTAACATACCTTTCACATTCTTTTTTTGATATTTCCAACTGTGTCATTAGATCTTCAATCATCTCCTTTGACTCCTTTTCATTTTTCTTGATTTGATGCTTCAATCTTCAATTTTTCTTTTCAACAACTTTCAACTCTTCTAAGGCACACATGAGTTCTCCTTCAATATTCACTTTGGCTTCATCCTCTTCTTCTTCTTGATCAACTATTCTTTTGCTTGTAGAGGCACCTTTATGTATTGTCATCTTGTGCTTTCCTTATCTACCTTCAAGCTGTAAAACTTTTTCAAAAAGGAACCTGCTCTGATACCAATTGTTAAGCATGGGATATACTAAGAAGTGAGGGGGGGTGAATCAATATATCATATATCTAATAAAACTTTCCTTTAACCAAAATCCACTTAATCAAACATTCAAGATATGTAATAAAGCTCAAACAATAAACACCACAGAAGATAGAGAGAGACACCAGATATAACATGGAAACCCAATGTGGGAAAAACCATGAAGAACAATTTCAAGTATATGAATGACCACCAACCCAAACAATATTCACAAGCACAAACTTGTAGGAGCACCAAACCCCTTTGCCAAGCACCAACCCAGCTACTATTCATGAGCACCAACCTAGCTACTATTTGTGAGCACCAACCCACAGGAGCACCAACCCCTTTGTGTATACCACACACCTATCTCTCAATGTTGCTAACTCAACAAATTATAGTTCAATACAACATCTCTTTCCTCTCTCTCACCTTTTTTTTCTAAGCTAGATATAACAAATACAAATCATATTCATCTCTCACAGTTGCTCTTCTAAGCTAGATATTACAACATCAAATCAACCTCTATTTCTCATATTTATAAATGGCTTCTCAAGCCTTTATTTATTGATTTCCAAATGACCTTTGGCCTTTCCCCTTTGTGACCCTTCAATCCTCATGGGAAATGGTGCCAAACTTGTATGACCCTTCATATTCAAGCCTTTGAAAAGTCATGTGGTGACCCTTCATGATCAAAAATGTCCTTCCCTCTTTTTTCCTCATCTTGGTGACTTTTCATATTCCTTAAAGTGTCCCTTCATGAGAAATTTTTCCCTTCCTCTTTTGTCTTCACTTGGTGACTCTCAAAATTCCCCAATAGGACTCTTCATGGGAAAATGCGTCCCATCCTTCTTTTTTTTGTCTTTATCCCATGGCTCTTTGAATTCTCCATGGGCCCTTATTTTGTCTCATATACAACTAAAAATATATTTGTTAATATTAAATATATATTAACTCATATTATCCAAGATATATTTATTACAAACAACATTAAATGCAATGGGACCTTTATCACCAATAATGCTAGACCTTTGACATCAATGACAATATTTCCAAAAAAATTCTATAATAGTTATAAGAGTTCTTATAACCATCATAAAACTAGGATGACTTTCTCTATAAAGTCTACAAGAAATGTTAGTAAGGATTATCAAACACCAGGGACTAATGAGCTCTCCATCTATACAAAAACTAATATCTCTTACCCAACCACTATTGACTAACTACCAAATACTATAAAAGTCAAAATAGGATATATTTGTATTTAAAATCATTAATTATTTGTAAAATACATAATTTTCAAACTTGCTATGATGTTAAGAAAAATTAATCTAAAAATCATGATCGAACTCATTATAATGCCATTCTACTAGTTTAGCATAATAAGTATGCAACATGGGAGTTAAGAGTCTTTCTTGGATTATAACCAAGAGATCATTCCATTCTTCTCTCCTAATTAACTTGATATTTTTATTGTTTTTATATCATTTTCATCAAGAAATAATATGCCAACTTGTTCATCTATTGGTGTATATTAATTTATTTTTGGAGCTTCAAGGAATGTTTGGTGAAGTAGCATTTCTCCCAATGGGATGTTTTCATGGATTTTTATAGATGTTACAATTGATATGTTTCCATGGGATAAGTTTAATGAGGCCTATTTTTTATGGATTCTAGTTGACATGTGTAGGTAGTGTGATGTTAATTGGAAAAGGAAGAATAGTGTCTATGGAAATGGAACATACTACTTTGGTGTTATTAAGAGTGCGTATTGACGTTGGATGAAGCTTCCTTTTTAACCATAATATTATCACCAACATTTTGAAACTTGTCCACTGATAAAACTATTACCAAGATCAAAATGGGTGTTGATGCTAATGATGAACCTTCCTTTAATCCCAAAATAAATTGTATATCTGATTATGATAATAAATTTTATCTTGGTTTAGATGTAGCCATAAGGAAATATTACAGAATTGCTTTCTTACCAAATTTATTTTCTGCTGATCATTTAGAAATATTGAATTTATAATGAAGATATTTTTGGAAAATTAGAGTCTTATATATTGGACTAAAGATATATGATGATTCAATGGTTGGTATATTAAATGATGTTTCGGTCAAGATAGGATGTTTGTCAAAAATGAGTATTTGATGGAAAATAGTTATTTGATTAACAAAGGATGGAAGATTGTGATTTTGATTTGGAAATGAGATTCCTTGATTATATTTATGAGAGACACATTGAGATACACTCAAATCATGATTTATCTATATATGAAAATATGTGGCTTCATTTTGATGTACTCTGTATCAGTCAAATCTTGTCTAGTGTAGTGAGGGATGTTGGGACTAAAACTAGTTAATGGGAAACTCATACTATTTTGAAAAGTAGGATCACTAGTGACAAGATGATGTTGTTGTGGAAATTTTTGGGATTCACTAGTAATGAAGTGTACTAAATAAATATATTTATCTTGGAAGGATGGGTTTTTTGGATTTGTGTGGAAACTAGAAGTATATGTATTTTGTGAATTTGTGAGTGTATGGGGATTTGTGAAGAAGTTTGAATTTGATTTTTTGGGATAATTTGGATGCAAAATAAATGTTTTGATTATGATGATTATGGAAAGGTTGGTTTTTATGGGTGTAAGAGTTGAAATATTTATTTGGGTGAAACATATTTTGAATTTATTGAATCATGGTTTGATTTATGAATGTGTTTTGATTCATATAAATATCTAAAAGTTTTGGTGAATATGAACCAAAAGTATGATTTATATTGATGTTATGATTATATCCATATGGTTCTATGAACCCATTTTTATTTGTATTTGGTGTAATTTGATATATTGATGGTGTAGTATTGGGAGAATAATTTAGAGTTTTTTTACTATCATAGTCTAAAAATTGATTCGACATTATCCCTGAAGTATAACTATGGTTTTGTTCTATGGATGGACATGAATAATATTTAGAATTTGAAATTTATTTATTGTGGTTTGGATTGAATTAGTTGATTTTAGAACTTGAACAATTACTCGTGATTGTATTTGATTGATTGATGTTTAAGGATGAATGCATATCTAACTTAGACTTGGATTTGTTTGATGGTTAATGTGGCATTGATTTGAATATGTGTTTGAGTCAAAATTGGTTATATGTAACCCTAGGTTATAACATGGATTATTTAGATTTTTATTTATGATTGGATTGATCAAGTTATTATTCCACATAGCCATGCTCCTTATAATTCGATGATCCTATTAAAAAGGACTAAAAGTTTGATTGTCAACTAAATACCTTTATAAATATGAACATGTATCAAGTACAAGAAAACAAATAAAAACATTTCTATTCTAAATAGTCAAAACATTTCACATAAAAGGTGAAAAACTAAGATGAGGGTCATGAATAACTATTGGGCCTTTCAATGTCTCTGACTCATCTATACTCTCAGTTGTGGCCTAATATTTTAAGGCACAACTATGGAGGATCCTATCATTCCCATGGCCCACTAAATATAGTTTAGAAGGTGTGTGTAGTTATATTCTTAGTGTTAACTACTAATTGATACACTAGAGTCTAATGACAAAAGAGCTTATTCTAGGTTTAAGGTTTAAACAAGCTTATCTAGGGGAAAAATCATGAAAGAAATAGATAAAGCAAACACACACTATTATGTCTTATCCTAAAGTACCCAACACATATTTAGGGGTCTCAGTGTATTGACAATTGACAATATCATATTTTAAGGTAGATGTTAAAACCCTGTAAATTAGAACATGAAATCTCCTCACATCACAATGTACTTAAAACACACAACCACTTAGGCAATTCAAATGTCTGGATCTCAATTTATATACCCCATAGGTAAATGGTGTTTGGCTTATTGTGTGGTGTTGAAATCCATGATCAATAGATACCATAAAAATAAAATAAAAATTAAGTACATGTTTTTATTTCTAAGTATCAATACCAATGGAATGCCAATGAAATATTATACACATGCACTACTTGGGTAACACATAGAATTATGGAAACATTTTTTATTCCCAAGTATTATCACCAACATGATGCCAAAGGAAGAGCATACACAATTTTCAAAATAATAAATATCATTTTTAAAATTTTATGTAATTACTAGAAATAAAAATTTGAAAGCAAGATTGATAGCATTAGTAAAATAAAATAACCTTTTATTTATCCTTTTTAGTGATTATCTTTGATAAACATTCTAAAAAAAAGTTATTAGAATGTTTAATTAGGATTGGAGCAAGGAAACCTATAATAGAAAAATTAAAAATAAAAAAATAAATAAAAAACCACCTCTCTATAATAAATTCATATTTATGTAGAAAGACAGGGAAGCGAAATTGTGTAAAATAAACACAAGAAAAATATAGAACATAGAAAGCATAAAACAAACAAACTCATCTTTACAGAATGATTTTGATGCTCTATAAAATTATTTACATATCTAAATGATGAATTAATTATAAATAATATGAATTCTCTACCAAGAATGATGATTTTATTGCTTAGAAATATGAATTTGCTACACAAAAAGATGATTATTTTGCAAAGAAAGACAAATTTGCTGCACAAAAAGATGAATTCATTGCTAAAGAGGATGATTTCATTTTTACAAAATGAATTCATTGATAAAACTAATAGGAAACAAAAAATGAATGATATAACAATCTTGCTATGTAGTTGAACAAATTCACTATTAAGAACCACAATGTTTCTAAAGATGCTTCTAAATTAGCTATTATGTAGTGGACGTACATAGTCAAACAAAAAATGCCTGATAATAACTTGTATCTTGTTTTAGCACTTATAAATACAATATTAAATACATATACAAACATAAAAAACAAAATTAAAATACGAATATGGTTTCTAAATAAAAATATGATGATCAAAAGATGAAAAAGATGAGGGAAGGTCCCATCAAGTGTGTTAGAAATGTGTGAACCAGATTTAGAAGTGTTAAGAAATGAAATAATATTAATCTAAGATAAATTCAACCTAATATAGATAAAAATACAAACAAAAAATAAAACAATAACTTTATGCTTAAAATGTGCAAACTTTCTCTATTGCGATGTAAACTTGATTTTCTCTTTGAAAATGTGATGCTCACTATTCCAATGCAAAGGAGAACAAGCAACATTTTGATACAAAAGGAGTTTTTGATTCACTTGTGAATATAATTTTTTTTATAATAAGTTTGTATTCTTTAGGATTAAATTTTAGGACCCTTGAATATGAATGTTTTCAAGTTTATTTATAGATTTGTGGAGGAAGATCCAATGGTGGAGGATTATTTGGATTATTAAATGATCCAAATAATTAATAGTGTCTAATGAGTCCTCACCTATTTCAATGAAAACCATTTCAAATTATTGATAAAATCATCGGATTGGTTAGCTAAATTAGTAGGAATAGTTTAAACTTATTAAAAACTCAAGGGAAGAGTCATAATAGTTTGATAATGTTGTGGGTTTGGTTGGGATAAGGGATAAAAATGTGGAAGATGTTTGGATAAGGTGTAAAATCTAGATTTTATATTTAAATAAGGATTTAAAGTGTGCATAATTCACTAATTTGACTTATTCAATTATTTGAATTTAGGGGAATATGTGATGATTTAATTTGAGAATAATTATTTATATATTTAGGTGCATTTAGACAATAAATGAAATTTATGTGTCTATAATGACATTTTCATCATCAAACTATTTATAATATAAAAGTAATTTGACACCAAGTTTGTAAAGGGTGTGTTGTCATCTTGCCTCTTGAACTTCTTGACCAAGTTTTAATGTGATTCCTCATGAGGAGTGGTGTAAGAAGTTACTTTGGTAGACATAATATTATATAATCTATTTATTTTACAAATACTTAGACATATACATATTTAGGGTAGTTACATATCCTTTAATTGACACTTGGCATGTTGAAGATGATGTACACCAACTTCTACCTCTTGGAAAGCTTCTTCTTTATTAGAAGACAAGTGTTGAACTTCATGGCTTCTATTCATAATTTAATCAAGGTATAAATTCCAATGAAATTTATGGTTTTTTGCAATAATAGGTATCTATAAAACCTCATTTCTTTAATGAATATGCCATTTCAAGTTATGAGTCTTTGACGCTTCAATGAAATCCATTTTATAATTAGCAAGTTTAATGACCTTCATAGACATGATTTGAGATTGGGATAAATTTTTCAAACACCATGAATAATATTTATAAGGATATATTTGGTTATTATCCTTATTCAAACACTTTTTATGGTCTTACTCATGATCTCATACCTCTAAATAGGCTTCTCAACCTGCCTTCTTAGTAGCTTAGACATTTTCATCATCATGGCCTACTTATCCACTTATATCCCATGATGTAATTATTAAAATGTCTCAAATTACATATAAAGGGTCATAATATCTCCATCTTGTCTCCATTTTTCCTTGAAAATGGTTTGGGAACTCAATGACCTTTGAAACCTGAGAAATAGACTCTAAAATGCAATTCTAAACCACTTTTCCATACACTTTCAACACACACATGCCATCCAATTTATTATTAAAATACATAGGGGAGGCATGAATCTCATACCAGTTATTTTAAGCTCATCCCAATTTATTTTTAGTGCTTACAATGTTAACTTTCCCTATCGGGTCATTTTAGGGGTTAAAGCAAGGTTTAAGGGCTCTTGGAGTCTTAAGAATGATTCATAGAGGTAATATACATAACCAAAAAACAAAATAAAAGAATGATTAGTAAATAAATAATTTAATCCTCCCCAATGATATAATTATCCCATGTACCTTATCATGCAAGTTCCCATGTACTAAAAGTTAACTTTTTAATCAATGCAAGTTTGTGTTTTCAAAAGGGATCATTTGGCAAGGAAAATAGATAAAAGTGATTATTTCGGGATATAAACATATTAATTAGGTATTTAAAACACAATATGATGTTTAAAAGTGATCTAATATAAATATTTACCCTTAAAAACATTATAAATTTCCTTAATCCTTATGCAAGGGTTTGTGCACAGTCTTACTCATTTAGCCCTAAAAGGCCTTTCCCTACATATTCTTCCTTTCTGATTTGTTAAATTCTCATGGAATAATTTTTATATACATCACTAAAACTTTGTATAATAAAAATATTTTAAATACTCCCAAAATATTCAAAATATCTCCTTATTTCATACACAGGCATGTGTATGCTTATTTAGGCCTACTAGGACTAATTAGCCTTTTTAGGCTTTTCACTGCATTTAACCACTTTTCACTTCAATTAGAACCTTGTTAACTTATAGCATTGAATTAAATAAATACTTAACCTTTATTTAATTCATTATTTCAATCAAGGGCTTACCTATAGTTTCTTCATCTCATCCAACCTGCATGTAAGTGTCCATTAGGTCTACTTGGACTGTGGCATGAGTATCAGCCTTATTCATTGGAATTTTGGTGTTTTTAATGATATTAAAATATATTTAATTATTATATTTACCCTTTTTATTCCTTATAAACTTGGTTTTTCCTTATACATGACTCATTTACTCCTCATGTTCATATATAGGCTTCTGTATGTTGACTAAAGTTGCTTGACTATAGGTTTCATAAAATAAGTCATTTTAGGCTAGTGTAGTATTTTCATGATTCCAATGAGGGTGAAAATGATAGTCCTCTCTTCATTTCCTTTTTTAACTTCTCATCTTCCTATTCAATCACTTCATAACCAATCTCTTTTTTCCATTAGGCCTTAGACAGGCTTGTAAATACACATTAGATTATGTCAGTTGTTAGGCCTTGAGGTTTGAATTCCTTGTGCTTGTGATACTTTCCTTATTATCCCTTGTTTTAAAATTTTTAATTGTAAATAATGTATCTCCATGATCATGATTTTACTACATGATTTTTTCCATGAAAAATGAATATACCCAAGTCACTTGGTCCTCATTTTAGTGCATATAGTCCACTAGTTCATTGCTTGGAGTGACTATGAGTTTCATTTAGCTAGGAGATTTTTATGGGTTTTTGAGGATTAATTGAGAAATTGAAAGAAAATTGGGAATCTGACTCAACTATATATCTCTTCAAGGCACTTGGTCATAGTGAAGATGATGAGAACCCTTGGACACTAGAACAATAGCCTCTTAAGATGGACTTTTATGATAGTAGACCTATGCAAGTTTGGACATTTATGCCATTGAAAATATTATTTATGGCTTGAGTTTATGAAAAATATATCTTGATATGCATTTAAAACTTTTTCAAAATCTTCATATGGACTTGGGTCTTCATGGAATCATAAAACCTCTATGTTTAACTTTGCAATATCATCATTCTTGAAGAATACTACTCATTTGTGATCATCATTATTGAATATGATTGGAGATGGATTTATATAACTATAGAGAACATGTAGATACTTTCACAACCTTTTTCCATCATCAATGAGATCATAATTTCATTAAAAATTCCCAAAACTAAGCCTTCATAGTTTAGTTAGGGTTTTAGACCTAGTTGACTTATTAACATTGATTCATAAAGCATATCCCATTAAACTCAAAAATAATTCATGGAAAATTAAGGGTATTAAGTTCCCCATTTTTTTAAGATCTCAAGTGTTGACTTTCTCTCTCCTATCCATACCAAGCAATAAAAAATGGCCATTGTGAGCATGCCAATAACTCGATGGAGTATTTGTTGATTTTTTTAAAAAGACTTTTTCATGCTTGTCCAAGCATTATTAAACATGTTTAAATACATTACAATTTTCTTTGGTCCTTTTATATCCTTTAAATACATCTTGTCTCTCTTCTTGGCTAATAACTTTCATTTATAACTATTTGTAAGAGCAATTATTACATGTTTTGATTCAATCTATCTTCTCTAACTTATTTTATACCACTTCCACATTGTAAACCTTCTCATAGGTCTTAAAACATGTTTTTGTATGTACCATTACCCTTGACAATATTCACACTATCTCATAACTATCAAGTATCATCTCAATATTTGAATATACAATAATACTAAAGTATTGAAATATATTAAACTTGTCAAAACTACCTTAATCTTTTCAAATTGATTGACAAAAAATATGATCAAATTACTAGATTTATTATTTGGTCTATTTGGTTAGCTTTAGACCACAGTTATGTTATAAGGGTCACCACCTTTTCTCCTTGAGCATAGTTCTCCTTCAACTTGATTTCATACTTAACCTTAACCTTATCAAAACTACCTTAAACAATGCTAAACACAAAATGAAGACTATAAGGAATTATCATTTTATGATAAGATAACATGACTTGACTTAGCTACTAGCTAAACCATGATAAATAACATTGAAAATTGTTAAGGAAGACAAACTACCTATAATCCTAGATCATTAATGATTAACACATGACATTAATAATGTATATCAACAAATTTAAGGTCAAATACATCAAAATTTTATATAATTCACATTCATGGTGGCCAAATTTTGGCTAATAATAAATAGGACCTAATAGCCATTGTCCACATCTCAATACTTAGAATATACTCAAGGATGTGTGTAGGAGAATGAATTTCAACATATGACCCAAATATAGAACTTGTGGCTATGGGATGTTCCCACATCATCCATGCATCACAAAACATTTTATCTTCCCATGATGCATATCAAGAAGGCATCCATGATAGCTATGACTTCTACGTTAGATCTAGATATAATAATGCATGAACCATCTCTTGATGTTTCTTATCTTTCTCTCACTAAGTAAATTAAAGGTGCAACTACCTTTCAAGAGTAAATTATACATAAGTATTTGAATTTTGAATATGAAGTCTCATAAATTTAGGTGGACAATAGATATCTATACCTTCAGTTTGCCAACATGTAATAACTCATTGATAAAACTTTCCATGTGTTGGTCACCCAAGTTATAAGGGATCAAGTGATGTTAGAAGATAATTATTTCTCATCCATATTATCATAACTAACAAAATACTTTATTTATATACACAATATGAAACTAATCTTCACTCAAGGGAAAAATAATAAAATATATACAAATGTACTTTTTGAGATCTTGGAAGAATGAGAACAATTATTGAATATAGTTATAGTTTAATCTAGAAATTAAAATTAAGCTATGTGTGGAAATGACAAATAAGTAATACATTTAGCTATTTTGATGTTAACACAATGTTGGATCCAGAATAGGTAGAAAATAGTTTGGAAGATGAATCTAAAATATTCATTTGATTCTAAATCTAATGCTTCTATAACTCTAGAAACAAACACCATATTAGTATGATTGCATCAAATCTACTATCTAAGTTTGATAGAAGTGTCTTATATGGAATACCTATTGGAAAAGGATGTGACCATGTGGAGGATTCTAGATTTGACTTCACCTTCACTCTGGTGAATTCATATCTATTTCATGGACTATTATTCTTCATGAATTTGTAAAACCCTAATTTATTTATCTTTATAGTGACCTTCTAGAAAAATGGGTTAGTGGTCACATAACATCGAGTTGAATCCAAAGACCCTGTTGTTAGTGGCACTACCCACATAGACAATACTTTATAACAGGGCCTTAGACTCATGTAGCTCTCCCCTATAAGTTGGATTATGTGTAAATAATATAATATATGAAAAGTAATTAAAACAATGACTTATCTTATAACTTGGAAAATAAAGATATTAAGTTACTCATTTAGTAGTTCAGACCTATATATGTGTTATACTTATGACTAGTATGGAAATAAGGAAGCTTATTTTAATTGATTATTTGATAGAGTGATTTTGATAAGTTTCCTTGGTATTTTTTATATTTTGTTAGGTAATGAATTAATGAGGGTTGATCTTGTATTTATATTAATATATTTGTAGTAATCAATCATATTAAATTAGTTAGGATGACCATTAGGATACGTTTCATTTGAAAAATGGATGACTTTAGGTCACTAGACACTTGGGTCAGGTAGGACAGTAATGTCGATGCTAGTGTCCATATCAGATGTTAGTGTCTGGGGAGAAAGAAAGTAGGTATTGGTTCATAACTTGTAAAGATGGAATATAAGTACATTTAAGCATTCTGGGCTAGATAGAAGGCCTAGGTCATCAACATAATACTAATCAAACTAAGATATATATATGAATGGGCACAATATAGAGTAGATGTGAGATATACAGAAGTAGGAATGGTCCACAATTAAGAGGAACAACCAAGGTTTTATTTTTCCAAGTGTGTAAGATTGAGGTGCTATATAATCCATAAATATCATCTAAATCTGGGTCCCCTTTAATCTAGTAATGAAATTACTAGTTTAAATGGAAATAATGCATACCCATGTGTGTAAAACACATCTTATCTTTGTATGTGCATAACTTTGTAAATGTTTGGTAACTAACCTGAAACTAAGAGCATCTTATAATATATAATCAGTGCATATAATCTAGAATTGAAAGTACTTGAAATAGATTTAAACTGAAAGAGCAAGGTTTAGGAGTACACATGTGTGTTGATTTAAAAGCTTTATATATTGGCAAGTTGTTTTGAAATATATGAATCATTGTAAGGCTATGAAACTAATATTAAGACAAATATAGATAAATCTTGAAAGTGCATATATCCAAGTGTGTGTGTGTGTGTGTGTGTGTGTGTACACACATACACACACACTTGGATATATATACACTTTCACACACACTTGGATATATATAAAATTTCAATATTTATCTATATTTATCTTAATATCAATTTCATAGCCTTACAATTATTCTTATTTTGATAGAGAGAGAGAGATATTGGAAGAATCATGCCCTAGCCTTTGAGAAAAAGTGTGTTATCACTTGGTAGTTAATATTAACTTAACCATGTAACCTAATTATACTTGTAACTTGGTGAGGCTAGATGATACAATCAATTCCAACTTGGAAAACAAGGAAATATTTAATTATTTAATCACCTCAACCATACCTAAAAGTGAATCGACTATTGTAGTATATTGGCTCAATAAATTTCATAAACATCCATGGATTATCAGTACAAAAAATTATGTGATGTGGTAATAGTCCATAAAAGAGTTTTAGAGTATAATTTGGATTTTGAAATATTAGACACACATTGCATATCATATGCACCTTAGATATGTCTCATGATAAAATTATTTATAACTATGGTACCAATGTATAAAATTCTACAACAGCTATGAATCTAAATCATATAACATTATGATTTGGCCAATATGGAAAAGTGTGTAAGTGTGGGGAACTTGTTTCCAAAGAATTCCCATAATACATAAGGAGAAATATGAAAATTGATATAAGTACCAATTTGAAGAACATGTTTTCAAAACATGCCACCACTATAATATAGAGATGTTGAATATTGAATAGGTGTGTAGAACATACTTTCAAAGCATGCCCTAATAAAATTTGGAAAGTAAAAATGTGTGGAAGTTGTGCCCATATGACATGTTCCCATTGAATCAAATAACTAATATAAATAACACACATTGAATGAGTGTGGATAACATGCTTTCAAAGCATTGCCCCACTAAATATGGAAACTATGAATGTGTGGAAGCCATGTCCATATGACATGCCCCAATTGAATCTAAGAACTAATATAATTACCACATATTGAATGAGTGTGGAGATCATGGTTTTGAATAATTCCCTCACTAAATATATAAATTGTGAATGTGTGGAAGCCATTCTCATATAACATTCCCCCATTGAATCTAAAAATTGATATAAATACCACATACAAAATGAGTGTGGAGAAGATGATTTCAAATCATGCCCCCACTAAATCTATAAACTTTCAATGTGTGGAATCCATTCCCATATGACATTCCCCCATTGAATATGTAAAATGTTCCAAGTGTGGAGGACATACCTTTATGCCATTACCCCACTAATATGTCCCCATTTGAGGTGAGGGAAAGATAGGAACTAGTAGTTACCTCAACTCAAAAGGATAAGACAACTATATAATCTAAAAAATGAAGCTTTGTAGCATTTAAAATGAATATTTATAAGTAGATATAACATTGAAGTGTGTAGAACATTTTTAATCACATAAAGGCCAATGATGCATGATAAGGTTCATGAAAATGTCTATATAGTAACAAGAAAATAAAACACATAAATAAAAGAACACAAAATAAATTCAAAAGGAAATGGTTCAAACAGACTACAAATAAGGTCCATGTTCAAATTCAACACAATTTAATGGACATGACTTAGTCAAACTTAGATAAAAGCAAAAATGACATACTCAAATTTCCATACAACAATCAATGACACATGCGTATGTCAATGAAAGTATACATAGGCATATGGGTCATAAACAAAGGATAATATTAAAATGATATACCAAGGAACACAATAGCATGGAAAGACACTCAATGAAGTACATAAATTAAAACATAATTAAATAGTATAAATATGTCATAGTAGCCCATGTATAGATTGTCTTAAGAAAAATGTCAGGTGTATAACATATCAAGTACATTATGTAAGATATAATCATGGATAAATACATGTTTAAGTACATATGTAATAGAAAACATGATAATGTAGAGTGATAATTGAATCATATAACCTATTTGTATAAATATCGAAGAAGTAGATGCCCCCAATGTCTATATGACATGAGTAAATGAAAGGCCCAACATCAAAAATAGGAGTAGCTCATGTATCTATGTATCCATGTATCACTCTCAAGTAGAAATGTGAAACATTTGTGTATGTAGGATTAACTAAGTATGTCATCCATAAACATGGAACTAATACATAGATACCAAGGAACTAATAAAACATGTAGGTGCCAAAAATGTTTTTGGATGTTTGCATGTTTTTTTTTGTTTTTTTTGTTTTTTTTTTTAGAATATTTGAAGAGTAAAATTTAGATAATTATGCCATATAATTGATGATCATAGATATTTTACCATTGTAAAATTGGTGTAATAATATTGTGATGCTTCCAAAGAACATGTATAGGTTCAATATTTGGCACAGTAGTATCAATGATGCTTTTTGTATGTAAAATAGTACTCAATGATCATGAAGTAGTAGTAGGAGTAATAGGAGTAGGGGTCCATTGAACACACATTTGAGTTCTCCATGGTTTATTTGTAATATAAGTAATAGGAACATGTGTAGGTTCTCATGATATCTAAATATGTTTTATAGTATATGGAGATTTTATGAAATCCATCGTATGTCTCTGATGTAATGGTCTCTCAAGTAATCATTGCCTAGAAAAGGGTATTTTTTGTTGTTTACCCTTTGTAGTGAATGAGCCGTAGTAGGCTTGGTAATTGATTATTTTGCTATAATTTTTTCTTCTTAAAGAGGATGCTCATATAGAATTATAGGAACTAAAATTATAATTACCTAATTGGCATGGATGTATTTAACACATACATGCATTATAAAAGGTATTGTTGAAAGTGTATAGATCTAACTTATCACTAGTAATATATCAATAATTTCCATGGAATTTATGACTAAAAATTTAATAACCACATGTGAGATACCGACCTATAAAGTTAGGTCAATCTCACTGAAAACCTTCTAGGATGTCTCATTGAATGTTCTGATTAATCTAGTACAAGGATGTAAATCATTATGAGTTTAACCCAAATGTGTAATTAATCTCATGATAAAAACATTATCACTTGCACCATTATCAATAATAACACTACATATAGGTGTTTATCAAGGTATGCTCTAATTAATAAATAATGAAGATTGGATTCTTCATCCTTAATCTCATTGTCATCAAAATTAATAGATGTATGTCATGTGTAAGTACCAATAATCCCATATAATGGGTGTTCATAATGTGGTGGGGGAGGATGTGAATTATATGCCATTTTCAGTTCTATTTCCCCCTTATAATGGTATTGCAAAGTATTTCTAAATATCTTATGTTTATGGTGATCACTATATTGTTATCCTAATTCCTTTAGAGGATCCTCAAATGCAAGTTTTTGGTCATTAATAATACCTTGGATCTTGTGCTTTAAGGTAAATCACTTACATTTAGAATGTCTTGGTCCTAGATGATAATCATAACAATCATTCACATCTTATCCTTTCAGTATAAGTTGACTCATATCAACCTAGATAGTATTAGGGAGAGATATAATATGACACTCTAGTAAATATAAGAGTCATGAAGTTGAGGACTTAGGTAAATTTGTAAATTATCTCCTTAGTGCATTGGATGATACAAGTCAATTAGGTTTTTTTAAAACTACATTAACTATGGTGGTGTTCACTTTTTAGGATCAAGAGGTTTTACCTTATATCTTCATTTGATTAGGAGGTTTGACCTTATAACATTTTTTTATTGTAAATTGGGTACTAAATGTAGATTCATCTAGTGTGTTTGATATATATTTGAGCTTAGTCAATGAAATAAGTTTCATTTCATGGTCCCATACACCATGGCATAAGTCATTTAAATATTTGAGCTTCTTAGAAATAATGGACTCATGTAATAGAGGAAGCAAAATTTTCTTGAATATGTTTTGTAACTCCTTATCTTCCATAATATTAGTCATTTTAGCTAGCATTATCGTATATCTCAAGACATATTCATTGATAGTTTCATTGGTTCCTTGTTTGATTTTGGCAATTTGAGCATAACAAACCATTTTCATAAATATTAATGGAAAAGTGTGCTAAAAATTGATTTTCAAGAGATTTAATGCTGGATTGGAGAGGTAAATCATAGAACAACCTTAAAACATAGTCCTTGAGGATTATTGGAAATAATTTTGTCAAAATAATATCATTGGATGTATATTCAAGGTATTCCACATAAAAAGTTTGAAAATGTTTTTTAGTATCATTATTACCATTATTAAATGTGAAATTAGGTGAAAAAAATCTAGTTGGCAAAGGGTGAAAAGAGACTCAATTGCAATAGGGTTATGTAACACATATTGTGAATCTATAGCATGATGATATTTTAAATATTTTGGTTCAATGTTTGTAACCTCATCCTCCAAAGTCTTTATAACTTGAAGGAGCATTCGAATGGTAGACCTAGTGGGATTTAGATTAGTAATTTAATTCATCACCAAAGGAGATGAAAACATGTTTTGAGTAGTAATAAGCATTAAAACATGTATTTGTGTTGAAATAATGGATAATTCCATGATAGATGTATGAATAGTAGTTTTAAGAAACAAAATTTTAAACACATAACCCATGCCCCCAATATATGTATGGGGATTGATGGGTGTGGAATAAATTATAGTAACTTCTAAGGATTCACCATCATTGGGTAAGACATCCTTAGTTTTATCTTGTTTAATTATTTCATCTCTTGTAGCATACAAAAATGCATCCATTCAACCCTTATTATTATTATTATTATTTATATGTGTAATCAATGTTTCTTTATCTTCCATTTGGAATCATCTTTTTTCACTATCATTTTCCATTGCTTCACAAATTAAAATTTCAATTTTTTTTAAAAAGTAAAAAAATCAAGAAAAATTTAAAAACCCTAATTTGTCTTAGAGATTAATGTTGAAATTTTAGTTTCACCATATGTTTAACCTTAAATTGGATAAAGGGTTATATCCAAACTTTGAATTATACTAATGCTAATAATATATAAATGTCAATGCATAAGGGTGATACTCATATCTATAACAAGTTAATTGAGTGTTAAACTCAAATATAAGCATACTCTAAATATTTTATGTTGAGTATAGGCTAAATATAAGAAGTAAAACTAAGTTATGTATGGAAATGACAAAGAATTAATACACTTTATTGGTTCTGATGCTAGCATAATGCTAGATCTAGAACATGTAGAAAATGTGGAAGATGTTAAAACAATCATTAAATTCTAAATCTAATGCTTCTATTGCTCATGACACTAATGTTACCATGGGATATTTGAATCAATGTAACTATCTGATTTAAACAAAAATGGCATGTTATCACTCAAAAATTTCACCTATTTGAGAATGAATTGCACATGTGTAACCACATAGTAATTTAAATACCTAGTGTTTTAAATGTCTATCCTTGAGAGTGCTTCAATGATTTTATGTAACAATGGGATCATCCCCTAAGGTGTGGGACTATTTTTCTCCTTGGAATGAACCTCCAAAGAATTTTGAATTCCTTCTACTCCGAGTGCATCTAGTTTAGGATAAGCAACCATACTTACAAAGAGTAGAAAAGTAATCTAAAACTAATGTTAAACCTAATATCAATAAAGAAAATATGGGGGAGAGGGTAATAGGGTTACTAAAAGGAAAATTGGTGATACACCTAGAATAAAGTGATCACCTCACTTGATTGATAGCATAATAAAACTAAGGAACTAAATGCACATAGTCTTTAAACTAGATTCCTATTGCATAAGTGTTTCATAATAAGGTATGGGAACATATTTCACCATTAGGAGGGATGATAAATGATCCACAAATAATGCATGTGAAATGTCATTTATACATAGTGTGTGACCTACTAAGTGTTCTAATTCCATGTAGAGGTGTGAAGTGAGGAAAACAATGAGAGGGATGAACATCTATAAACAAAGATCAACAACTATTAATACAAACAAAATATAGAGCATGAAAAAACATAGTTCAATTCTTATCAATTTAAAGGCTTAAGCATTTATTATAACTAAAATGGTTAGAGCTTTGTTAAACCAAGGAGAGGGGTGCTTTTAAAGTAAAATTTAGGGTTTATAAAGATCTAGGTAAGACCTTGTATAATTAATTCACCACTTGAGATGGTAGATAGAAAATTTTAATTCAAAATTTGGCACTCATAACTCTAAGTTGATCAAGATAAACAACTCTCATGTAATATATACTAAAACCCATGCTCATTCAGTTCAAACTAACATTCTAGTCATAGAAATGGCTAGAAGGTCATTCTTAGATCTTTATATCTATGTTTACATTGAGGACATAAGTAAACTGCTGAAATTAAGGAGATGTGTGTGCATGTTTTACCCACCTACTCATCAAATTTACATTTAATTCCACTATAACTTGGCTTATGTCGATGTCCAATAATGTTGAATTATCAACTTTGCTTATTAACACCACATGTTAATCCACTTAGACCTATTTTATGATGCATAAGTTATACATACTTTCTTTGGATTTTTCCATGTCATCCTTATGCATGGAACGTTATACGGAATGATGGGCACTAAAATATAGTGCTACTATTGTGTAGGGAATCGACAAACCTATATGATGGTACAGAGGGTAATACATGAAAAAAAATTAAGTCCTTAATTTATCCTACAACTGGCTCCTTTTGGTGGTTTTATAAGTATTTGTATTTGATCTAAGAGCTTACATTAGCCTATGAAGGATGGGTACACAACATAGATTAGATCTTATGAATCATAAGAGCATAAGAGTTGATCCTTATGATTGGGAATGGAACTTAATCATTTAGACATGAGGAACTTCCTACATAGAAGTACACAAAAAGTAAAAATATCTTGGGTACACACTTATAATTGGAATTTCTTCCTTGTGCACTTTTTTCTTACCACTACCTAAATTCTGGTAACCCTTCACACTTGAATACATGCCAATATGTTTGTTTTATGGAGAGGGTGAAAATATATTTGCATAGGTCACATATTAATAGTTGTTCATAGGCACAAACCAACACTTAGTTGATGTGTGAGTCTATGTTGACTATTAACTTCAAGTGATAGTAGGGAATCATATATGCACAATCTTATCTTTGAAAAACTTGACACTATACAAGCACAAAAATATTCCATGGGGTCTTATAATCTCTATATAGATGGGCATGACTTGCAAATTCAACATTGTTGGTGACCTATACAGATGCTTATCTGCTAAATGAGGACAAGTAGCCTTTGAATCAATCCATTGGGTATAGAGTCATCTAGATCTCCTTCATCTTTAACACTTTATATAATCTACTATGACAAACCTATCTAGTCATAAAATAAACTAAGATACCTTTAATAAAGAACAAGTAAATAAAACAACTACATTGGATGACACTTATTCAAAATGCTCACTCTGTTCTTATAGAAAGCTCCAAAACATAGTCAAGAACCTTTGACCACAAACATTTGTATAGGCACTTTATGTATACACATAATATTTTAAAACTTTTATTTATTAGTGAAAACTTTTATCTTGTAGAAACCTATTGATTCTGAATCTCTCTGAGTGCATACCTTAAGGGGTGCATCAAGAAAGGGGTGGCCAGACCATTAGTTCTTCATAATATTGATGTCCCTTTTTCCACTTGCCATCTACACACTTGTCTCCTAAAAACATTAACCCTAAGATTTTTCTTCTTAGTCCTACCTCCTCCATTATTTTCCTCTTTCCACTCCTCCTTTTCTTGGCTTAACATCCTTTTTGATTTTTAGTTGTATTGGGTTAATTGGGTTGACCTAGTATAGTTTAGGGGCATTATTTACTTTCTTGGTTTGTTAGCCTTTCGATCAACCTATCACAAACCTAGTAAATGTCCCAAAAAATACACTAGGTTGACCCCATACAACCAAAATTCTTGGAAGGATTTAGGGCAAGATTTGAATATATATATACAAGGTCATTTCCCACCATTTGATAAGATAATAATTATTAGTGAAGAAGGGTGAGTGAACATTTTCTTATTGACCATTCTTCTTGAGGAATAAATCTTAGGGTTAAATACTTTAATTGGAGATATATATATTTTTTCTTGTGGAGAAGTTTTTTAGATTCTTAGGTAGGTTGTGTAGCCTAGAGCTGATTTATCTTGGTTATCTTTACATACCACAACAATATCTTACGAAGCACTTCAGCCAAGGGAGAGATTGAGGCTCAGTAGGTTCATCTTCAAAGGTAAGTATTCCTAAATTTATTTATCCTTTGTAAGAGTAGATAGATAATGCATTTGTATTCTTCTTTCCATGTATTTAGGGTTTTATATGCATTGACATGAATATGTCTTCTAATACATGTTTAGTTTAGTTATTTGTTTTATTGCTTCTAACCCTCACTTTGTGCTACAAGATTTGGTGTGCACTTTATTATATTTTGATTTCTTAATATTAGAATAAAGTGAACATTTTAGACCTTAGGACTCCATTAGGGTTATTATGTGATTGTGTTATACTATAGGCTTTAAAACCCTTCCTAGCATGATTTGTTGTGACAATTGATACAAGTAATCCCCTAATTGGGTCCATATGATCCTTATATTAGTCATGCTCCCACTTAAAAAATGTATCCTAATCATAAGTATAGGTTTGATTTATCTTATTTGATCTAGGATTAATTAATAGACATGATGCATTTTAGATTGCATACATTTTGGTGAACCCGATGTGAACTAACCCTTACAGAATTTGTTCACTTTTTCCTTCATTTATTTCATTTATTTTTATCGTATATTTTTGACATTTTGGATTGATTCTATTGACCCAACTATTTTTATCTATGCATAGGTTATAGGAATAGATAAATGGATGAAGCTAATCAACCTAGTATAGGTTTCCAACCTTTTAGACACCTAGTTTAGCCGACTAGGTTGACCCAATCGACTCCTTATAGTTTTAGTACTTTTTTAATAGGTTATTATATAAATTTATCGATACTGTTGACCCAATTTGTAGGTTTGTCAAGCACACTTCTAGGTTCTAGACCAGTAATCTTATTTATTTCATCTCTGATCCACCAAGGTTCCTTTATACTTCTCTATTTCTTTCTTTTCTATCTTTCATTTTGTAGTTTGTATTATTCAAAATTGCCCTTGCCAAGTCAACTAGATTGATACTTTTGACCCATTTCTATGTTCTATTTGCTATCTGAAATAGCTAGATCGACATTATCAACCCAGTTCATTTTTAGACTTTGCTTCTATGTATGGGTTTAAATTTATTGACCCTATTTTGTATTTTGTGTATATAGTGTCAGGACTATACATTGTTTTAAAGTTGGAAATAAAATCATATCTATTAGTAATTAGTTCACACTTTTATTTTATTATTGCTTTCATGCTTAGAATAGTTCACATAGTTTAATTAGGGGGTTTTTAATTAATCACTTAGTTTCAATATTTCTATTTTGTGTACACACAATTAAATCATAAAAAACATAAATAATAACTTTAAAATCTTGTCTACCCTAGGCCAACCTACTTGTATTTCATTACCAAGGGGGAAGCCAACTTGATGCTTTAGTCAAGTATAAATCATGGTTAATGGTATATTCTGGCTAAGCACCTAACACCCTTATCACCACAGTTTGTGAAGTGAGGGGGTAGGCCCCAATACCAATCATGTATCATTTCCACTATAGTCCCTTTCATCCAAAACTACCTGAAACCATCCTTAGATTTTTGTCTAGTACCTTGCTTATAACCAACTTCCAATCACATTAAAATCATATATTAATAATATAATTAACAATCAGGTTGACCAATTAGCTATCTTTACTTTTCAAGTTGTTTTCTTTCTCTTTTCTCAATTGTGTGCACAAAACCTTGCATTAGCTGATACTGGTGTAAGATTTTATTTTATGTCTTTCAACTAGATCGGATAGCATTAATCTAATTAGTTGTTTGTTTCCTTTTAGTACTTATTATTTTTCATTACTTTCAAAGTTATATTATTTTATCTTGTAATTTATCTTTAGGCTTCTTAAAATCCATATATTTTGTAGTGGATCAACCCAATCAAACTAGTGATTTTTTTTTGTGTACTATACTGGATCGACCCAATTGACCCTATATAATTTTACAATCCCTGTTTATATACTAGATTGACCTAGTCAACCCTATGCAATTTTAGTCACTTCTTTTGACCTTTTCTTTATCATCTCTCTTCTTTTCCCTTAATCATGGAATTTTTGTTGGATAATGATATGGAATTATAGTCAATAGACATGATGAACTTTACCAATCCTAATAGGGTATCCCATAAATAGAGTAGGGATCCTCTTTTAGATGCTAGTAATGTTCATATTGCCACTTGCATAATGAACTATGGGACCCCTGCTCATTCCTTTTCATAACATAATCCTCTTTTCTCATTAGAAGACCAACCTGAGTTAAAGTATACTCCCATAATTCTTTTCTTTATCTCTGAATTTCCTCAACATAAAGGAAAAGATTATTTTACCATTTATAACCATATGATTAGTGTTCAAACTGAAGATCCTCACTCACCTAATCTTACATTCTATATAGGATTTTAAGGTACCACTTTCTTTGGTTCTCAACCTCTTCTTTCAATTTCAAATCATTCTTACATCATGACATCTTCTTAACTAACCTCTTCTACCTCCATGCTTGGTATCTCAACTAACATGGTGGGTTCTACATCTAGTGGGCCTCTCATAAGGTCCACCATCCTTAATCCTTCCACTATTTTATTGTTTACTACCCAAGGTAATCATGTTACTAGTGCTTCTTCTTCTCAACCATTCACTAGTCCATCTTTTGCTTCAAAAAAAAAAATTCCACTAGTGACTCAAATTGTCACAATTCCTCTCAAGCTCATATCAACACTAATAGTGGTACCTAAGCCACTATTACCAAAAAAATACCAATTCAAATGATTCTAATATTAATCAAACACACCAAATTCTATTTCAAACTCTAAACCAATTGAATACCTTTCAAGCTCATAACACAAATCAAATGATGAGAATGCAAAACCACCTTCTTAATATTCAATCTCATCTACAACCAATGGCTTAGGGCACACATAATCATAATTTTACCCTATCTCCTATTCATTATTCTTAAATAAATCTCATTCCTCAACCTCCTTTAGTCAATAAAACCATCAAGCATCTACAAAATGAACCTCTCACTACTGAAATTGCCAATAATGATATAGGAGGTATAACACCTACACTTTCTTATAATGGGTCAACTAATCCTACCCTTCACCTCAAAACATTTATAAATCTTTACAAGGATTGGTTCAAATTTAACACCATTTCCACCACCAATATCCTCGTCGAAACTCTCATGAGTGATGCCTTGGATTGGAACAATCAACTTAGAGATCATTCCATTTCTATTTTAGAGAACTTAGTAAATGCTTTAGTTCAAGAATTCCAAACTAATGATCTTCCTGAAAATACTTTAGCCATTTCATTAATTGCAAAAAACATGAGAATGAAACTACTCAATCCTTTGTTAAGACAAGGAATACTTTTTCAAACAAATGTGAACATAACATGGTAGATAATAACCTTTTTCATTTATTTACAAATCCTCTCTTTCTTAAACTTCAATACCAAGTCTACACTCTCTCCACATACCTTAGAAGAAGCTATTAACTGATCTAAAATAAAAAGTTCCTAATGCATCAATTTGAGGCACCCCAACCTTCTACAAGTCCTCATTTATTACTTAAGAAAAAAACCAAAATATCACTAATGATGGTGCTACTAATTCTTATGATACCATTCATAATTTTCAAGCTATCAGTCCTAACCCTTCTTTGAAACCAGCTCCTTCTCAAAAATATACTAATCCTAATTTATCTTTAACCAATAACATCAATGTTCACAAACCTTTATCCTTGACTGAATTTCTTAGGCATCTACCCAAGCCTCTTCCATGAGATATTGACCCTACTCATCCTACTCATCCTTGTATGATCCTAACAAGTTTTGTTGGTTTCATGCTAGTTGGGGTAATTCTCATGAGACTTATAGGCATCTTCATAATTTAACTATGGATTTTCTTCTTGGACCTAATTTTGATCATGATTCCATTATCTATAAGCTATGATATTGCTTTCAAGGACTATAAATAAAATGATAAAACTTAAGCATTGAATCAATAAAATGCTCATTTGACTATCTATAAAGATCCTTTACCTAACCATTAACCTACCCAAGACACTCAAGACAAGCCCACCCCCTCCACTAATAATGTAGAAAGTCTTTTTGAACCAACTTATGAAGAGAATGTGGTTAGCATGATTGATATGTGAAGGGTGGTGGATTTCATTGATTCTCAACCTATCTACACTCCTTCCCATAAGACATACCATGGTATCTAGGATTCTTCTCTAGCTCATTTAAATGAGTTGGTGAAAGAATATCTTATCACTTTCAATGATCTAATTTATGATTTTTTACTTGGATAACACATCCCATTCTATTTCTCACACTCTTCCATCATCTTCTAATACTAAGGATAATCAAACTTCTTATAAAATTTCTTCTTCCAATTCTATAAATCAACTTAAACTAACTATTTCATCATCTCAACATGATTTACAACCTTATTACAAACCTTCTTCTCATTCTTACTAACAAATATTATGATGATCTTCAGCTCCTCCTTTCAAGGATCTCCTTAATCATTACACACCTTTATCTAACAACCCTCTTATGGGATATGATAAGTGGGATCCAATCATGGATCTCACTAATATCCCATACCAAATTCCATTTCTTGAGATTATGAGGTCTTCTCCATGTCATCAAAATTACCTCATGCAACTCTTGTTTGAGATGACTATCCCTCATCCTCCTCTAATAGGATGGGAAGTAGCTTTATCTGGTTCTAAAGATAGTATTTTATAATAATGTGAAGAGATGTCTATCATCATTGATAAAACTATCGACACTTATCATTCTCTAAAATTTCCCATAGCTTCTATGATTCTTGATGATATTTTTCTTCATTTGGATGATCTTCCTTTATTTATTAGCATCTAAATCAGTGATATCCAAGTCAAGTGTGCATTGATTGATGAGGGTTGTAATACCTATGTCACTTCTCTTGATTTCATTAATACCATTAGATATTTTGAATGCAATCTCAAGTCTACATGTAACACCTTCCAAGGATATGATGGAAGGCAAATGCCTCCTCTAGGTTGTGTGTGGTTTCTCATTACCATTCTACCTACCACCATTCATGTGAAGGTGATGATGTTTAGCGTCCCCCTTTCATATAACATCTTTCTTGGTAAGTCTTGGACTCACTGCATGAGAGATATTGCTTTTTCCACCTATCAATGCATTAAATTCACTCACAATGGATCCATTTACAGGAGTTATGGTGATACTAACCCTTAGAATTTTGAATAATTCTATGATCATGGTGTCTTTAATATTCCTACTCTTACACCTTTACCAAGCATTATTTTTTATGAGTCTCATCATCTCAACATTCTTATCAATTCAACCTATGGTTACAATGGTCATCCTAAGCTCATTGGTAATATTCCTCCTAATCTTTTAAATTTTGATGATGATGAGCTTGATGAGATTAATTTTAAGATAAAAACTTCCAATATCTCTACTCATCTCATCTCATAGATTCTTGATTCCTTGTATCCTCATTCTTGCAAACCTCCTTGCAATGACATTACCCTAGTCTTGACCAAAACTAGGTATTATATTCACTGGCTTCATTGGATGACAAAGTTATCCCTACCTGTGTCATTGTTATTCATACCCTAGATTACGATGATGGTTATTCCTTAGATGATCCATTATTAGGTGGTCTTTTCTAGGCTCATGATGCTGAGATTGTTCATTATCATTCTTCTCTACTTGAGTATTGTCATTCATCGCATCATTTTCATTCACTTATAGTTCTTGCTTTTTTACATTTTTACCCTTTATCATAGGGTAGAGATGGTGCTGACACCTCTAGCCACATAGGACTATGCTCATGGATCATGCTATAACTAGGCCTTACCACTTTTCTATGTTCTCTACCTCCCATCATTATTTTACCCCTGAGATTAATGAAACCCTCCTTATACCCTCTATATATCCTACCCCTCCCTTAGTAGAGCCTAATATAGTTAACCCTCTTCCCACTCCTATTATTGTTGAGTATATCCCTTCTTTCAATGTTATTACTCCTTTCATTGAGCCTAGTCTGATTCTCTCCTCATCATCACCTTCCCTTGGTGATGGTTTGCTTCCCTTCCCTAAGATGTCTCCTCTACCTATCAAATGGGCCAATGAGTGTTCTCTGACTTCTTTTACTCCTATTTTACCTCCTTTTGTTAGTGCTTCTGCTAAAACCACTCATAAGCATATATGTTGCTTCCATGGGATAGATAACCATTCTCCCACCAATTATCACAAGTTGTGGCAATATCTTGATACCTTGAATCCTTCTTCCCCATCATCAGACAAAGCCATACCTCACCCAAAGGTACTTCCTAAATATTTGACCAAGTATGGTGAGGTATATTGTCTAGGGCATCTATTTGGAACTCATCACACTAATCATTGTCACATCCTATAATAACACCTCAAAGACAATCTTATAGCCATTCCTAGACCTTCTAACACTCTTCCCATAGGTAATTTATGTATGAAGGCTCCTCCTCCTCCTTTTATGGCTCTATCTCTAGTGGTTCTATCACTTCCTATGGTCCCTTCACCACCTTTTGTACCTCCACCTATGATCCATTCACCTATGGACCTTCTCTCACCTGTGGATCCTTCTCCACATATGAGTCCTTTATTTTTGGACCTTCCTTTACCCATGGATCCTTATCCACCCATGAATCCTTAACCTGTGGATCCCTCTCCACTAGTGATTCATTTTCATCCCATAGATCTTATTCACATGCATTCTCTTAACTAGCCTTTGCCTAATTTTCCTCCTTAACATGATCCTTCAATCATTCCTACTATTTTAGTTGAGGAGATCAAAAATGACGTATTTGCCCAGTATTCATTAAAAATTGATGAAACCTTAGAAGCAATTTGATTACAACTTCATAGAGACATATATGATGTATTGGATAATGTGTGTGGATAAATTTACAAATATTTATGAGCATATGCATGGTTATTTCACATTTATATTTGATTGGACATGTGTTCCAATCTTATTTCTATCTATTATATTATTTGACACTATGTCAACTTTTTTATTATCTTATATCATGATTTCTTACTTGTACTATATCTTGCTTATCTTACCTTTTATATGTTCACATATGATTTGCTTTACTTTATCATTGCTTTGCCTTTCCTTTTTACTAAATTTTTTCTCAAAACTCTCTTTCTTGTATCTTTAGGATTGTTGTCATTTATTTTCTTTATTTTCATCAATAATTTATCATGGCAATTTGGTTATACTTACCCTATTCCCCTTGGTTATTATCTCCCTTTACCATGTGATCAGTTAGAAAATAATTTATCTCATTACTATCTCCTTTTACTGGTCCACCTTTGGGTTTCCTTTTTCCCTCTTCCTTTTTCCACAAACAAAGAATATACATGGTTGAGACTTGAGATCACATGATAGTTCATTGCCAATCCTAAGTGTCCTAGCTAGTCTTTATATTTAGTTATCTTCCTCTAGCCTTAGCCTAAAGCTCATTCATGTGTATCACTATCTCTCTCATGATTGTTCATTCCAAATCTATATGGAAGATGAATCTTAAAAATACTTCAAAATAAATTTAAAATATAAATCATTTAAATAAAAGGCAAAAATTTTTATTAAGAAGTCAAATCACACTAAAAGACATGATTAAAAGCACATCTCCTTCTTCTAGTCAAAGTTAAAACTCCATAGTTGGCCTCATGATAGAGCCATGGTCCTTTGGGGTATGGTATGCTAGTAGATTATAAGATGAGAATAAAAAAAATCTTTTAGTGATACCTACTTTCTCATGTAAGTACCCAATCTTCATAATAAACTGACCACTCTGTAAGGGGTCCTGAAGAGTGGGAAACACATTGTGGGAAGGTAGGTCCATTTTTATTTTTCTTATACCAATTTACCTTCATGATTTGATCTTACTAGCACACTTATTTTCTTACAAAGCTTTGTGTCTATAGAGAACATGTTTCCTTTGTACATAGATGACCATTAGTCAATGTCTTCTTATGTCTTCAGTATTCCTCTTGCCTCCTAAGGTCTTCTCATAAGATGCCTATGTCTTTATTTTTACACTCCCTTTTTCACTCCTTATTTCCATTATATTACCTCTTAGGATTTGTTTTTTGGTTTACTGATCAACCCCTCCACTTGGGTTTTCATTTTTGAGTTGTTTTGTAAGATCGAGGATAGGACTTGACAATCCTAAAAAATTACCATATTTTCCTTCCTATAACCCACATCCTTGTTTACCTAATTTTCATATTTGTTTCACCATAGTGGTGTTATCTTTATTGGGTTATAGTGTAAGACCATGAATAGGACTCGACCCTCCTCATAAAATTTTCCAATACCCAAGCCGCCATCCAAATTACATGTGTCAAATTTGAGATAAAATTTGATCGATTATGAAGTTACACATAATTTTACATGATTCCCATCTTGAACTAGTATGTTTTATGCTTAATTCATTTCAACCATTTCTTGAATTTTTCATACTTCTTAGCTTTAATTAGTATGACCAGTTTAAGACCAATCTTTTGCAATTTTGTTTTTCTCTTATACTTCCCAACATGATTTAGTATCATTGATTGACCTTAATTAATTTTGTTATTACCATTTATGCCCTTTTACATAGCTTCCATTTTATTAATTTGTTTGTCATACTTCCAAACATGAACTAGTATGATTTTACTTATTTTAATTTGGTGCCAAAAACTTTCACATTGGTTTAAAAACAAATTCCTTTTTACCATCTTGTTTTTCCATTTATTGGTTATTTATAATTAGTAATTTCTTGTTATTACACATTTCCCAGCTTAAAATAGTGTGTAGTACATTTTCTTGATTGATTATATTTTTCCAAGTTATTTTTGCCTTTTTCTTTTTAACCATGCATGTGTTTTACATAATGCCAGAAAAGAAACCACATCTCATATATTTCCTATAGAATATACAACAAAGCTAAATACATGTGCTAGAGAAAAACATATCCTAATCATACATATCCTTAGCCATAATAAAACTACCAAAATCAACCATGATGATCACATACACATCTAACAAACAATATACCTAAATGATATATATATATATATATACATATATATATATATATACATATATATATATATATATACATATATATACATATATATATATACATATATATATATATATATACATATATATATATATATACATATATATATATATATATATATATCATTTAGGTATATTGTTTGTTAGATGTGTATGTGATCATCATGGTTGATTTTGGTAGTTTTATTATGGCTAAGGATATGTATGATTAGGATATATTTTTCTCTAGCACATGTATTTAGCTTTGTTGTATATTCTATATATATATATATATATATATATATATATATATATATATATATATCATGAGTTTTATACAACAAATGTAACCATATATAATGCCCTAGCTCTATGGCTAGGTCCCATCCTATCTATCTCATGGCCTAGCCATGTTACCTATTGAGGCCTTGGTCTAACTCCTCTAAATGGTACATTGTAAGGAGGTCATTCAAGATCTCAGTCCCTCTACCTATGCCTATAGATATGATGTACACATTTGTGACTATACTAGTTGGGTCTAAATCTCTATCATTTGTGTTACTATAGCTAGATGTGTAGCTCTCTCATCTACTAGGGCTTGTCATGCCTATAGCTCCACTTCACCCATCACTGTTGGTAGCTACATCCTTTCCCTCTACTCATGTATCTACATTGATGTCTCTCTAGCTAATATAAACTAGTTCACCTATGTTGGGATAGATGGTACACTCAGATCCTCTAATGTCATGAGGTCGTATAGTTGTAAAATCTCATTCAAGATGTCATGGAGTGCTCCCATCACTAGGGACCCCCATATCTCCTCTTCATCATCACCTACACTTGTAAAATCACACAAGATGGATATTAGATCACTGTCATATCTCATAACATCTATGTATTTATTTAAACAAAACTTAAGAAACCAATTTCTTTTTACCTATTTGTGTCATAGATACTATGGTCTCACCATCTGTATCACCACCTAACATACTCTCCCCATCTACACAACCTCCTAAAACCTCCTCTATAGGCTACCTCCTCAGCTCAAATCTAGATATCATAGCTTATGTCAGTCTCATCCTACATTTTAGTGGTCTCTCTATCATCTCCTTTGGCTCACCTTTGGGGTCATTTGAAATTTTAATAGTCTCCACTCTCTCATGTGCCTCTTAATTCCATTGACATTGAGTCCTTGATAGCCACTACTCATTTCAATGTGGATTGAATAGTGGTATGTATGGTATCTTTTCCTTCACACCTCTATCCTCATGCTCCACTCTTCATCATGTTTGACTAGTCCATGGTTACTCTCAATGTGGTCTTAATGTTGACCTCACTACTAGTGGCCCTAGTCCTCTCCTCCCACATACCTCCCTCACATGTTAATCCCACTAGTCTAGTATCAATAATGGTGTTATTCAATTAGGTAAGTCCATATTTCCTAGCACTCATGCCATTAGATGTGGATCTTTTCATTAAAATTAGTGTCTAATCACCTCATTCCTCTTTGTTACTAGTGAAAATATGTCCTAGCTTGCCCATGTAATTTCTATGTGCTCATATGGTTTCCACATGATGTCTACACATCTCACTAACCATAGTACTATCACGTGGGGTATGACCTATGCTATCTAGTTCTCCCTCCATATTCACACTCAAGGTAGCCTATCATCAGCCACATGGGGAAACCCAATTGGTTAGTACATAGGAAATCTCTCACAAATCTAAGATATTAACAATATGATCAGACCCATGGTCCTCTAAATTATTACTGCCATCTTTTATATATCATGTACCAGTTAGACCTAGATGATGGATCCTAAGTCTTATAGCACCTGCTACCACTTATAGGGCCTATCCCTATCTACCATGTCATCTCCTTGCCATCCTAGATTATTTTATCTCTAGAGATCTCTTTCTCCTCTCTCACAAGTCAAAATGATAATGACTTGTCTTTTCCCTTATTTAAAAACACTTTTAAAAATTCAAAATCTTTCAATTATTATCCTACAAATTCCTTGTTTTGCTTATATATTTGTTTCTACTCATCCATTTTGTAAACCATAAAATGTATTAGATTTATGATGACATAGAGATTATTTTCCACTATCATATGCCTATATTCCAAAAAATTGATTTTTGGCTAGTATTTGCACTAACTTCTACAGGTTCATCAAGCATTCTCTACATTCGACACTTTCACATCTCTTGTAGTCTACTTCTCTATCTACAACATTAGGTAAGTTAAAGGTATGTATTTTAAAATTCATTCATTTTATTTATATTATTTTCTTCTTAATGCACTTTACTTAGCATCAACATTGTATGTTGTCATATTTTATCTTGAATCACCATCTCATGTTTCACTTACATGACATGTGATCAGCTTCACCTGGGATATATGTATACACATAATATTTTCAAACTTTTATTAATTACTAACACTTTGTATCTTGAAATAACTTAACGAGTCTCAATATCTGTAAGTGTATACCTTAAGGGGTACACTAGGAAAGGGGTGGGTAGACCATCGGTGCTTCATAAGATTGTTGTTCCTTTTTCCACTTGTCATCTACACACTTATCTCCCATTAACCCTAAGCTTATTATTCTCAATCTTACCTCCTCCAATATTTTCCTTGTTCCATTTCTCCTTTTCCTACCTTAACATCCTTTTTGACTATCAATTTTACTAGGTCAACTGGGATGACCCAATAAAGTTTAGGGTCATTCTTTACTTTCTTGGTTTGTTAGCCTTTTCATCAACCTAGCACAAAACTAGTAAATTATCCCTGAAAACACATTGGGTTGGCTAGGTCAACCCCATACAACTAATGTTCCTAGAATTATTTATGGAAACATCCACCTATATATAGAGGTCATTTCCCACCAATTTATCAGAGAAGAATTATTAGTGAATAAGTGAGAGAAAAAATCTTCTTATTGACCATTCTACTCGAGGAATAAAACTTAGGGTTCCATACATTCTTTAGAGATATGAATCTTGTCTTATGGAGAAGTCTTTTGGATGCTTAGGTAAGTTGTGTATCCTAGAGCTGATTTAAATTGGTTATCCTTACATACCACAATAATCTCTTGCAAAGCACCTTAGACAAGGGAGAGATTGAGGCTTGGTGGGTTCATATTTAAAGGTAAGTATTCCTAACTTTATTTCTCCTTTGTAAGAGTAGATAGATAAAGAAATTGTATTCTTCTCTCCATGTATTTAGGATTTTGTATACATTGACATGAGTATATGTCTTCTAATACATGTTTATTTTAGTTATTTATTTTATAGCTTCTAACCTCCACTTTGATCCACAAGCTTTGGTGTGCACTTAATTAGATTTTGATTTCTTTATATTAGAATAAAGTGAACATTTTGATCCTTAGGAATCCATTAGAGTTTTTGCGTGATTATGTTAAACTATAATCTTTGGAACCCTTCCTAGCATGATGTGTTATGACAAGTGATACAAGTTATCCCCTAATGAAGTTTAGCAGATCCCCATATTGGTCATGCTCCTAATTAACCAGTGTATCCCAATCAGAAGTGTAGGTGTGATCTATCTTATCTGATATAATATTATTCATAGACATGATCTTATCTTAAATGACATAAGAACATCAAACTCACTATCATACATAAAACTAGCAAAGGCCTTAAAAACATAGTCCTAAAGAACAATGTTTTCAACTCCTCTAAGGAAAATTTCAAGACTAATTATGTATATTAATATTTCCTATAGGACCTCTATAAAATAATCCAATATATATATCTTTGAATATGGTGCTAACTATTGGACTTGTAGATCAATTTGTTAAGCTTCTCTTTCACATGTCTTACACAACTAGACAATCCATTTTGGATTCCATTTTCAACTTCTTGAACTATATTTAAATATTATATAAAGAAATTATAGTTTATATATTTCCAAAAAAAATCAACATGATCACTACATACGTTTACTCCTATCATAGTGTCTCAAACTCTTCACTCCATCTTGCACACCCAGAACTGCCATTTTGTCCTGTGAACTAGTCATGGTGAACAAGTATTCCAACATCTATGTATACATTATAAATAATTATTTATGCAAGATTAATATCCTTATAAATATTTATAACATCTAAAAATTAAAATATATAGAGTTATAATAGTAAAAATGCAATTTATAGACCAATCTCTAAACCTTATACCTTCACTATCTCATCTTCACTATACAAGTCATCTTGTGAACAACATTTACAGCATTTTAAATGACCTCCAAGACATATAAAAAATATGGAAATGTGTTATGGTTTTTAATAAAAATATCAATTAATTCTATCTATTCCTAATAGAGTTAAACATATCCCTAAACTAATTCTCACTCCTACCTAGTTTTTTCATTATCTTCCTCACTAGGCCTTTTTAGCGATAGACCAAATTCAATTAATATTATAGAATATTTAAAATATATAACCTGATTATAAATAATCATGGTAATTATACACAATTCTAAAAATTCAACCTCCATTCATTTGTATGCTTTGACTTGGTCAACCTTGCCTACTATACCAAAATTTTGAGAAACAAGGGTTTTACTATAGCTTCCACTCACTTATTTGAAGACTAAATTCCATTTGAAGGTACTTGGAAGAGTAATATACCTGATAAAAACATCAAAATATATCATCCAATCCATTCTAATCCATTTCCAACAAGATATTCCATATCATGTCACTATGAGGGTTTAGTAGGGTTTTAGACCAGTTTCCATTCATAACATTTGTTCATAAAGATATGCCCCTAAAACCAAATCCTAATTATTGAAAAACATTTATAGGACCCTCTTCCATCTCTCCCTAAAATATTATCTTCCCATTCAATAGTCACACATGTAAAAAGGCATCAAAAATCCCTTTTTGAGTTTATAATACTCAATTCTAGCAAATGAAAGACCTAAAGATCCACTTTTAATGCTTTCTCCTTTGAATCAAGAGATAAAAATTCATGAAAACTCTTGAAAAAATGTCTCATATCTTTATTAAATATCACGAGCACTAACACTTGAGAAACTGAGTTTGACCTCTCATTAGGCCATATTAGGTCTCTTTACACACTAAGCTTATACCTATACGTCATACTTACACCTTCCTACCATTATAGATGCATTATATGACTCATTATCATTCCAAACCACCTTTATAAATTAATATCAACAAGATCATGAGATTTTTACACCACAACAATGTGTTAAGACCTCATACAAAACTCAAAGACTACTAAACCATGCTCAATGTCATCATGAACACTCACCATGCAACATCATAAGAACATCTCTGGGACATATATGATAATCATAAATCTTTTAAATTAATGGCAAAATTAATTCATCAATCACAAAATAGGAACATACCTCAATAAGATCCCCCTTTATCATTGATGGAAAACACTCTAACAAAGTAGATCGTTCTCATCTCTCAAAAATGGAGCTCCCCCAAACTAGTCTTTCTCCCAACCAAGTGTTTCTCTCCCTTTGACATTAATAACATAGGTAATCTATAAAAATACTAATAACCCTTGGACCTTTAGCAAATTAAAACACACATTTTCTCTCCATACAAGATTATTTTTCCTTTGATCAATCCAAACAAAATCTCAACTCACCTTAGGCTCATATATACTAAATTAGACAATATTTAATCATAGAGCTTAAAATCTCCCCCTAAGACCATGTCTCCTTTAAATTTTTCCAAAACCATCATATTCCTTCATACACATGAACATCAATCTTCTTGCTTGATATCTGGTAACACCTAAAGAAGGAATTCCCTTTTTTGGTAAAGCATCTTCTTGGAACCATCTTCAATTATATCTTATAGAGGCCTATAAAAATTAGGCCTATCTAAAAATAGTACCATTTTTTTGAAGAAAAATCTTATTTATCTACATATAAGCATATTCATTTTCCATATGTAATATCAAAAGATTCTTTATGAAATATTCTATCCCATTTATGCTTCACAAGCCATCATGGCTCAAACTAGCTAGGAATAACTTCCATGTAGAAAACTAATAGTTAAGTCTATGAGACATCAATATCTATTATAGACCTCTATCAAATAATAATCAAACTCTATCAAGATTATTATGTCATAATAAACCTATGATTAAGATTACTTTGACCAATCTGGTACTTCACCTACATCGTCAAGGACCTCATACATTGTACACTTGCATAACATGATCCTAATGTCACTTTGATATTAATCAAGATCACTCAGCTCTACATGGTTCATTTCAAGACATTCCATATGATGTTCATTGAACCTCACTAGTATTTATAGGTTTATTCACTTCATGATATATCTTATAGGTTATGGATTCATTAAATCCTCATGATATTCCAATCATGTCACATGATTCAAATACCTACATCATCACCTAAACTAACCTTGTCCACCATTGATCATGCCCATAATGTACAAACATATTCTTAGGTCTTTATACACTTTGATGCATTTTAAAAAAATGCAATGAATTAAACAAAGTGAACATACAGTCAGTTCCCCCTTTATTATTATAAGTGATATCCTCATAAGATCACTTAAAAAATTTAACATAAAATCACTATTTATAAAGGAAACTTCATAATATTTCACAGTCAACCGCCCTCTCTTCTTAGGCCTAGTAAAGACTAAAACATTCAGTCATATTCTAATCTCTATTCTCTACCCTTCCTTAATTATGTATCATCAGATCATGGACTCATCAACATACTAAAGAATCTAACATACGTCTATTCATCTATGATAAATTCATAACTCAACTCAGCTCCTCTAGCTTGATAATCCACTTATAATTTACTTGTAGATCTCTTTATGATGTTTCATCATTGATAAAAATCATATGATTATATTTCATGCCTTAGAGTAAGGTTTTACAATACACCTTGATGCCTTAACCTGATTCATCCATGTTATGACCTCAACATAACATTAAACAAGCATATTTAGACTTGTACCTTTATTTTAACATTTATTCAAAATTCCTAGGTTTGATTATTGAATTGGATTCAATATAATCCTTCTTATTATTAATCAATCTTTCTATTACCATATTTCAATCCTCTATGGATACTTCAACCATGAATTTCACAATCTTAGCTTATTTTACTTCTAGAATCACTTTCAAGATGTCAAGCCTCCTCCAAAGGACCTAATATAATACCAACTAGTGTAAGAAAAAAAAACTAAGGTGGGGGAATTTAATTAGTGTCATAAAATAATCCTTTCTTTCCACTTAATATGAATAACCTTTCAAACCAATATAGTGATCAAGCAAAGCATAGAAAAGCAATCACATAAAACATGAATCGAGATATCAACGCATGAACATAAGAGATATGTGATAAAATCTCATGTAGTATAAAAAACACTAAAAAAAATACTTATAATAAAGTCCTATAATCAATTAATCAATATTTAGTGAGGCACCAACCCCATAAAGACCACCAACCCCTTACTAGTCAAGCACCAATTCAACTAATGTAATATCCCCTACCAATAGAGATATATGAAAGACACAAAACTATGATACCAAAGACCAAAGCTCTGATACCACTGTAATATCCCCTACCAATAGAGATATATGAAAGACACAAAACTATGATACCAAAGACCAAAGCTCTGATACCACTGTAATATCCCTTCGAATATCAAAACAAAGCTCCAAATTGCTTATCTGAATTTCTGCAAAATATCTTCAAATAGATGAATAAATCACAGTATAATTTCTTATTTATTTGCTCATAAGCTTACAATTAGAGACCCTCTGTCAGGTATACAAAGAGTATCGAAAGTTCGGCCTTATAGCCTGAATATTCCGCGAATTGGGTTGAATCTGGCACGTCTCGGCCTGCTGTGTAAAAAAACACAGTCACCGACGTCGGTTATACTGCCGTCGTCGGTCGACCTGTAGTGGTCCCCTTGCCGACGTCGGTGATGAGTCGACTGATGTCGGTCTCTGTAAGTCCCTGTTCGCTGATGTCGGTACCTAAACTTCCTGTAGATGCGTACGGATTTTCACGGAGCTGTATGGAATTCGTACGGCCGTTGATATAACACACCCTGTATGCCTGATCCTGATCTGTAGAATTATGGGCTGACACAAAAGATCTATATCTGGATAATTCTTGAATCAAAAACCCAAAATAAAGAAAATACCTGTAAACCCTTGTGATAGCTTCTGAGTGAAGTTATCTCTCAAATACCTGTAATACTATGATAACTTCTGGGTGAAGTTATCTCTCAATTCGGCAATAGATCGGCTGATCTTTCACAACCTCTGAATCGCACACAATAAAGAGTTGACGTTCTTCACTGCAATTGGAATCCTGGAACCCTTGGCTCAGTCTTCACAGAAGAGTTTCTTAACAAGAATCAATATCAATAATAAGCATGGATACAAACTCTCTCCCATGAGAGATTCTTATACACCTCCAAAGGTGTGCTTGCTAAAATTAGACTCCCTTAAATTAGACTTCCTTAAATTAGACTTCCTTAAATTAGAACTAGGGTCTTAAAATTAGACCAAGTCTTAATTTAGAATTTGCATCCTCAAATTAGACTAAATCATTAATAATTAATAATTAATTAATAATTATTAATTAATAATTAATTAAAATGAGATCAAATAATTAATATTTGATTAAATCAATAAAATATTAATATCTCCCTTAATTCATGTCCGAAAGAGCCCAAACGAATTCCAACCCATCTCTATCAAGACCCTCTATCCATCTCATTAGCCTACGAGGGTCACATAATAGGCTAATCATCTACTCTGCACATGTCAACTAAAAAGGGGACATGACAATCCACCCCTCCTGAAATTGCTTGCCCTCAAGCAATCGCTGAATACCTGGATCCCAAATGAAGTCTCAATCTACAGTGCTGTCAACCAACACAAACTCCAAGCCCTGTTCATCACCACTCTCATCCAATGGCGTCACATCACCTCTGTCTCCTGTACGTATATCGTCATCAACATGTGACCCACCTGTAAAAGAAAGCTGAGACTCTACCACATGTGCTAACTCTTGAGCTGAACTCACCTCAAGACAAAGCTTGTCCTCATATCTCTCCTGTGTTGGTGCCAATGTGCACTTATCATCGCACTCTTTCATGTCATGTTGTACAGGCATCTCCATCCGATGAAAAAACATATGTTTGAAGCCGCTGCCCCGTATTGCCTTAAGAATATGTGTTTTCCCATCAACTTGAAAACGAACCTCCATATCTTTGAGATGAAGAGTAACTTCCTCAAATGAATGAAGCCACTTCATACCCAAAACTAATTCTATGTCCCCCATGTTCACTACATAATAATTAGCCTTGAACTCATAGTTGTTCAAGCGCAATGGGAGGTCTCTAATCATGCGTTCACACCTCAGAGTGTGACCATCGGCTACCTTAACTCTAATTCCCTCAAAATCTTCGGTAGTGAGTCCACGCTTCTCCACAAATGTAGCATCTATGAAATTATGTGTGGCTCCTGTATCAAGAAGGGTGGTAACCTTCTGCCCTGCCAAAACTCCACAGAGTCTAAATGACTCATCCGACTGAATGTTGGATAGGCATGCCTCCTATATATGAAGCTCTAAATCTGCCTCTGCCTTAGGCTCTGAAGCCTCTGCCTCGTCAGAACTATCATGCTATTCGAAATCTTCCGATTTCGACTCCTCATAACATACCCACATCATACGATTCGTCTTGCCCTTAGGCCTCAAAGGACAATCGTGATGGATATCATATGGACCTTTGCAGTAGAAGCAAAGCTTCTTCCTACGTAAATCATTAAGCGCCTCACGATCCAAAGGTGGTGCTGCTGGATTAGCCTTTGAATCATTTTTAACCCCGAATTTATCTATGTTAAAATCCGGTCTCTCTGTATCCCCGTTGGAGTGCTTATGGTCTCTAGATGAAGAAGTGCCTCTGGAGTTAGATCTACTAGATGGGGCTGACATCTCCATACTACGTGCCTTCTTCATAGCTTCTTGTAAGGAAGGAGGATCAAAGCCTTTGACCCAACCTCTCAGTGGTTCTGTCAATCCCTCCATGAAGAGTACTACTAGTCGCCTCTCTGAAATGTCAGGAACCATGACTGATAACTTCTGGAAGTCACCAATGTATGACTCTAGACTGCCGCTTTGGCGCAACTATGCCAACTCTCGGAAATAGGACTCTGGATCCCTCCTGTCAAAACGCTCCACTAGCCTATCCACAAACTCCTGATAAGAAGTGATCTGATCATGATGGAGTGTCACCATCCCATGGTGCCACCAATCGTGAGCTACTCCCTCGAGATGTAGTGTCGCATATCTGATAGCATCTTCCTCACCCATTGGTCGCAATGTGAGAAATGTATCCAGCTTACTCACCCAGGCCTGTGCTGTCACCTTACCACTACCGTCAAATGTTGCTAGTGTGAGCCTACTCATAGCATGCTTCAGATCATTGTTTTGGGGTCTTGGTCTCCCATTCTGTCGACCTCGGTAATGTTCTTTCCTTTGTGTGAGGAATCGGTCAAAAGTAATCATCTCCCTGACCATAGGTGGTAATGACTCCCACTCTTCAATCGCTGCCCTGAGTGTGTCCGTAAATGCCTCCTCATGCTCCTCACCTGCTATCACCTCCTCTGCTTCCTGTCTCACAAAGATAGGCCTAGTAGGCCTATTCGTTGTATGAGAAATAGTCCCATGACCTCTCTGTGATCCTGCAACACTTCTGACATCTTCACGGTGTGGAGAATGTCTCCTCAGAGAACCCAATCTTGGCAGTGCTGCTGCCAACTGCTATAATACCTGGTTATTCTGACTTTGCCCTTCTCGTAGTTCTCTAAGAGTAAGTAAAACCTCTGGATCATCTTGATCTCTCGGATGGTGAGGAATACGGGCCCTGCCAATATCATCACCCATGTCTTCTGGCGATTGTTCTAAAACTTGAGTACCTTCCAGCAAAGCTCTACTGCGCGTGAAATACCCGTGTGGTCCCAACCCTTGTGGCTGCATAAGATCTGTCAAACCCTCAGGATGGCAGGATTTAGCTCTGATACCACTGTAATATCCCTTCGAATATCAAAACAAAGCTCCAAATTGCTTATCTGAATTTCTGCAAAATATCTTCAAATAGATGAATAAATCACAGTATAATTTCTTATTTATTTGCTCATAAGCTTACAATTAGAGACCCTCTGTCAGGTATACAAAGAATATCGAAAGTTTAGCCTTATAGCCTGAATAGTCTACGAACTGGGTTGAATCTGGCACGTCTCGGCCTGCTGTGTAAAAAAACACAGTCGCCGACGTCGGTTATACTGCCATCATCGGTCGACCTGTAGTGGTCCCCTTGTCGACATCGGTGATGAGTCGACCGATGTCGGTCTCTGTAAGTCCCTGTTCGCCGATGTCAGTACCTGAACTTCCTGTAGATGCGTACGGATTTTCACGGAGCTGTACGGAATTCGTACGGCCGTTGATATAACACACCCTGTATGCCTGATCCTGATCTGTAGAATTATGGGCTGACACAAAAGATCTATATCTGGATAATTCTTGAATCAAAAACCCAAAATAAAGAAAATACCTGTAAACCCTTGTGATAGCTTCTGAGTGAAGTTATCTCTCAAATACCTGTAATACTATGATAACTTCTGGGTGAAGTTATCTCTCAATTCGGCAATAGATCGGCTGATCTTTCACAACCTCTGAATCGCACACAATGAAGAGTTGACGTTCTTCACTGCAATTGGAATCCTGGAACCCTTGGCTCAGTCTTCATAGAAGAGTTTCTTAACAAGAATCAATATCAATAATAAGCATGGATACAAACTCTCTCCCATGAGAGATTCTTATACACCTCCAAAGGTGTGCTTGCTAAAATTAGACTCCCTTAAATTAGACTTCCTTAAATTAGACTTCCTTAAATTAGAACTAGGGTCTTAAAATTAGACCAAGTCTTAATTTAGAATTTGCATCCTCAAATTAGACTAAATCATTAATAATTAATAATTAAATAATAATTAATTAAAATGAGATCAAATAATTAATATTTGATTAAATCAATCAAATATTAATATCTCCCTTAATTCATGTCCGAAAGAGCCCAAACGAATTCCAACCCATCTCTATCAAGACCCTCTATCCATCTCATTAGCCTACGAGGGTCACATAATAGGCTAATCATCTACTCTGCACATGTCAACTAAAAAGGGGACATGACAACTAAGCCTTTAGCAAGCTCCAAATTGTAAGGAGGCACCCACCCACTAACTAACTTAGAAATAACTCAACCAATTTAAGGACACTTATACAAGCACCAACCTATAAGATATCTTCCACTCTCTCTTGACTAATCACCAACTCAGCCAAGATAAACTTGATCACCTCAAGACACCTTGTTACTCAGCCAACAAATGGTGACCTCTTCTTTAGCTCTCTATCTGATCTATCCATTATCATACATCAAGAATAAATATTTTATAAAAAATTTATGGTTTATAAAAATATAATCAACTCATTCATCTCTTATTAACCTTCTACCCCTCTCAAAACAGCCTCTAGGCTTCTTCACTCAATCATGACTCTCACTAGGCATATTAGGTTAACTGACCTTCCTCATCATATTTATAACTTATATAGGATATTAATGAATGATCCTATTCTTACCTTTTATGGTCTACATGACCTAATTATAATCCTCAAATATATATTTTCTTCATTTTCTCTCTCTCTTTCCTCTTACTCTCACAAATAGGCCTATTATGCCTTATACGTATACCAATCATTAGAATACTCACACTCTTGGTCAACCAAGACATTAATACATTAGGTTTAAACCCAAAATATTTATAATAAAATTTTATACACAATATTCAATAATATTAGGATCACCATTAGGTCATCCAACCTCATTTAGACCTCAATATTCTTTTAATCTTACTTAGAGACCTAATTGCATTAGGTTTATCTTCTCCATAGAACAACTTGGACCACTATGGACTATATACCCAGATAAAAATTCCTAAAAAAAATTATTTTAAACCTAAACTTACCTTCTCCATGATAACAAAATATCACACATCATTCACTCACCTCATGAAATCTCCTCATGAAATCTCCATTAGGTCTTAAAGACCTATTAGGCCTAATTACCCCAAAAACATAGTCTTAAAAGATGAAGCTCAAACTACCTATATAAATATATTAAAGGAACGATAATCATATTAATGTAAAATTAATGAAGTTAGGGTCATCATAAAATCCATTAGACATATTATATCAAGCTAAAAACACTCAAAAATACTTCTTTAAAAGGCTCACTCTATTTTGCCAGAAAGCTCCAAAACACAATCAAGAACCTTTGACCATAAACATCTATATATGCATTTTAAAACACTCCAAATGAATGTATAAAATATAATGGTATGTATAATACATAACCACATGATTTTTATACTTCCAAACTGATCAACATGACACAAGAACATCAAACTCAATATCATATAGAAAAATGCAAAGACCTTGAAAACACAACCCTAAAGAATGATATTTTCAACTCCTATAAGGACAATTACAAGAATAATTATTAATATTAATAGTTACTTTGTGACATTTATAACATTATCCAATATATATATATATATATATATATATATATATATATATATATATATATATATATATATATATATATCATTTAATATGGTGTCAACCATTGGTATTACAAATGAATTTGTTAAGCTTCTCTTTCATTGTTATTACATAGCTAGACAACCCATTTTGGCTTCCATATTTCAAATTATTCAACTATATATCAATCTTATATAAATAATTTTTAGGTGATATATGTCCCCAAAAAAATAAAAATGATCATATATTCATTTATTCCTATCATAGCATGTCAAACTCTTCACTCCATCTTGAATACCTAGAACTGTCATTCTATCTTGTGAACTAGTCATGGTGAAAATGCATTCCAAAACTTGTGTATACATAATAAATAAGTCCTAATAACTAATTATGATACTTATACACCTTTATAACATATCCAAACACACACACACACACACACACACACACACACACACACACACACATTTTTAATAATAAAGATGGAATATATAGACAAATCTTAGAACCTCACACCTTCACTATCTCATCTTCACTAGATAGGTCATCTTGTGTTCAACATTTGAAATATTTTCAATGACCTCCAAGACATATATAAAATATGGATTTTTGTTATATGTATTTATAAACAACCTCAATAAATTGGATCCATTCATAATCCACTAAAACATATCCCTAAACTCATTCTCACTCCTACCTAGTTTTCTCACTGTCTTCCTCCCTAAGCCTTTTTAGTGATAGGACAAATTTAATGATCGATATAGCATATCTAAATTATTTAAAATACTTATAAATAATCATGGAAATTATACATAAGTATAAATCTTCAACCTCCCTCTATTTGTATGCTTTGACTTGGTCAACCCTACCTACTATACCAAATTTAGTAGAAATAAGGGTTTTCATGTAGCTTCCACTCACTCATCTTAGCACTCAATGCCACCTAGAGGTACTTGGGAGAGTCCTCTACTTGATCTAAACATCAAACTTGGTCATTTAATCCATTTTGATCCATTTCTACCAAGATCTTCCATATTGGATCACTATGAGGGGTTTAATAGGGGTTTAGATTAGTTTCCATTCTTGAATTTGTTCATAAATTTATGCCCCTAAAACCAAATCCTAATTCTAAGACCCTTTTCCATATGTCTATAAGATATCAGCTTCCCATGAAATAGTCACACATATCAACAAGCATCAAAAGGTCCTTTGTGAGTCTATAACACTCCATTCTTGTACACGAGAGACCTAAAGATCCACTTTTCATGATTTTTCATTTAAATCAAGACCCAAAAATTCATTATCACTCTTGAAACAATCCCTCATACCTCTTCTTAAGCTCACATGATCTTTAGTGCCTTGGAAACTAGATTTGACCTCTCATTAGGCCACACTAGGTCTCTTTGCACACTAGGATTATACTTGTAAGCCACACTTAGACCTTCATACAATTGTAGATGAAATTTAAGACTTAATATCATGCCAAAAAAAATTATACACTACTATCAATATGATCATGAGCTTTTTACACCATAATAAGGTGCTAAAACTTCATACCGAACTTAAATACTATTAAAGCATACTCAATGTCATCATGAACACTCACCATGAAACATCACAAGAAAACCTTTGGGACATTAATGATACATAAAAACCTTTGAAATAAATGACAGCATTAATTCCTCAACGCTCTGGTGGATGTTTTGTTTAACAACCCCTTTACTAATTTCATTCCAAGAAAAGCTATTCTATTGTCAGAAATAATAGTGGCTAAAAAAACAAATCTTGTTGTAATACTTTCATATAAATCTAGAATATAAACCCCATTTTCCTCTTTCATTGATATAGCATCTATCCTCCTTGTGATGTATCCAATTTCCATGATGATCCATTTATGTCTAGTGTTTGATAATGGGTTTATCATTCTAATGAAATCCAGGTCCCAATGAGAAAAGGGTTGATTAACTTGTATTGGGTGCAGGGGTAGGGTTTCAAACTTGTTATTTCCTACAAATAAAGTTCACTTATTTTAGCCTCACACCCATGCATGTGTATCTTTGAATATATTCAACAAATAATATCTAGGTTGCATGATTTTAATAGCATGAATTTACATGAGTAATGGTTTCCTAATACCCCATCATAGAAATATTTAATGATATCATTCACCTAATATTTTTATATGCACCTTAAAATAACTCCATTAATGTCTCTTCTAAATAGCAAACCACTAATATGCACATAAGGAATATATTTTAATCTAAAGTGCCTATGTTTAGATTTATTCAAGCCAGGTGGATATGCACTAATCTAAAGGAAAATCATCATGCTAAGAATCCAAAATATTGGTGTGTTATAGTCCATTGATTGATCCTCACATAGTGAAAAGACTACTCTATCCATCTTTTACATCATTTTCTAGATTTTTTCATAGTCCCTTCCCTTACACTATCTTGGTGATTCAAATATCTACATCATAATCCATCACCTTCATGATCTAACCATACCTTTTCTCATTAATATCCTTACTAAGTAGAAACTATTTTATACTTGAGTACAAAACCATGAGCTAAATCATGTTATTAGAGAGCCTATACCTAAACATATGAATTTCCATTATGACTTTGAAGGTTTGTTTCTTTACAAAGTTGTAGGTATCTCATAATCTTTGAGGACCTAGCTAAATAAATTAATAGGTTACTCCAATTGGTCATTTTTCTCATTTGCCAAAATACTCAAGATGACTTTATTTACACTAAATGAATAAACAATAGAATCCTTACTATAATCAAGGTTTACCAAAGTGGGACCTTGTGTGATAGCAAAATTGATGGCCTCAAGTTTCTATTGACTTTGTGGGTCTATTTGAATGCATTAATTTTTTTGAGCATTAATATGAGGGGCTTTATTAGAGTGGAAAATTTTGGCATAAATCATATAATAAATTTTATCTTTCCTAAGAATATTTAGAGGCCTTTCTTGCGACCTATAAGAGGGAGAGATTTAATGTCCTCAACTCACTCTAAATCAATAAAAGCCCCATTTTTAGAGATAATGTGACCTATAAATTTACCCTCATGCATGGTGAATACACACTTATTTGGGTTCAGAGAGATCTAAAACTCTCAACACTTTAAAAATACTTTCTCTAAATAGCTTAGATGATCTACTGTGTTCTTGGAGAATATAGTGATTATTCACCAAATTTGACCCTGTAGGTTAAATTAGGACCCCTATAGGTAAAATATTGATTTTTAGGTGTTTTAGGGGTCTAATATATATGTATTAAGGTGTATCATAGGTTATTTAATGTGATTACATGTTATAATATCCTTGGTTATTAGTTATTTTAGTCATTATATCATTTTGAGTCATTTTGGGGTCAAAATAGGGAAGTGTGAAGGTGTAATAAGGGTGATGTCATGTGAGATATGTTGTATTATGCTTTAATCAACTATTTATAACTAAAAGTGACAGGTTATTTATAAGAAAGAGTAGTTTTATTGGGAAAAGAGAAGATTTTTACACTTGTATGGCCTATGGTGAAAGGTGACACATGGGAGAAGGTCATGGAATGACTCTTCATCTTTCTCACACTCATATCAGCACTTGACATGATTTGGAAGTGATAAAAAAGTCCAAAAACCATTCTAATCCTTTCTTATCCTTCTAGACATGCAAAAGTGATCAACAAATTCATGCTTGGTATGGTTAGTAGAAGAGGCTCCAAGTCAAACACCTTTGGGAGGTGGTAATACACTCATAAAGATTCATTTCCATAACAAGAGTTCAAAGATTGGTTAACCATGATTTATGAACCATCATTTACAAGTTAAATATGTGTTTCTACTTGCCAATATGTGCATCCTATAAGGTTTTCTCCATTTTGGACAGGTCCGTACAAACTAGTTGGTGAGGTAGGCTATAGAGGATGTTGGTTCCCTATTCAAGACATTCCTTCCATTTACATAGGCCTAGTGTTGTTTCCAAGCTCAAAAATTATTTTTTTGTGTTTTATATAAAATTTGGAGGCTTTGAACCATCTAGGATACCCTCATAAGCATGATCCAATAGGTTATAAGGCTCACCAAGATCTAGAAGTGAAAGTGTTTTATCATTTAAACTTGAGGCCTAACCATGTTTAATAATCCTAAGTTGTCTTAAATATCCAAAAATGGATTCTCATGGATTCCCATACAAGGTATATACTTAAAACACATCTAATGTCTCCCTAAGAACATGGTTTAATCCACTATAGTGCTCATGGTTAGAAACAAATCTGACCCTCCATTTGGCATTGGCTTAGAACCCTGCCTAATATGCCTACCTCAAACCTTAAGAGTATAGAGAACCCTATTGAGTTTCACCATTATGTGCTTTGTTTCCATGTTTGTCTTAGGTTTCATTCAACCTTATACACCTTCTTTCAAATTCTAAATAGGTCCTAACTCACCTGACCATCTCTACTTTCCAAAACTATAGTTTTTATGCCTAAGGGTAGTGCCCTCTGTCTGAGACAAAATAGAAGAAAGTTACCCTATTTTCCCAAAAGAAAAAATTATTTTAGTTTCCTCTCCAATTTTTATATACACTCTACACAAATTTTCATCTATTGGTTAGGTCTCTAAACCTTCCAACCTCCCATAAAATCCAAAAGAGGTTCCTAGGTGGATAGACTATAAGCAAGATTCATCTCATGGATTGTATATTGATTTATTAGGGCCCCATCTCTATTAAATATCCATTATGATATATCCATGTTAAATTATTACCTAACTTTGTATCACTTTTTGATTATGTAGACCTTTAGATTATTTCTAAACCCTTCTTTATTCATGCCCTACCATGATTATCCTAGACTAGGGTCAACTTCTTGATTTGTTTTCTCTTACCTACAGGTGTGTAATACTCATCTAAAGTTACTTAAATCAATAAAAAGTCCTATTAAAAATTTAATAACACCTCATATTTCTTTAAGTTACTTATTTTATGCATTTCCATGTTAAATACCTAGGATAATCACCATTTGGGTCACTGCCTACTATTGTTGACTGTAATTACCAATTATTGGGGAAAACAAGAGTATTTTAGGAATGAAACATATTTAGAATCACTTTGAAATGAATTTTTTATATAATATGGTTCTTAGGAATATTCATCCTTTGTAAACCTTGGTTTCTCTATATACAAACTCCCTTCAAGGATGATATATGGTTTCACAGTCAACTGTAGGTGATCTTTTTTAGGTAAGAGAAGCCTAGAGGTGTACATTAGAATAAAAATATAGTATATCCTCATCCTTAGATGATATTTATTCCATAAAATTTATTTTAAACCATATATGACCATCCAAATGTGAATACATGGCCCAATACTACCAACTTGTGTGATCACTGCTTGGGTTTAGTGCATAAATTAGCAATTTTGAGCAACTATCTTCCCTACTCTCTCTTGACTCCATCTATTAAAAATGACTTATCCTATGATATGGATATAATATTTAGTCATAAATATTCTTCAAATCCCATGACAAACCTATTATAAATCTTTCAAAAATTTCCATGTTCTTTGTCTTGTACTTTTAGGGAGAATGTCCCTGAACTCAGTCATATTGTGCTTAAAGATGGTTTATATATCCTCCTACCCATTTATTTATTTAAACATGTATAAATTAATTTTATCACATGATCATACCTGAAATTTAGCCTTACCATGTTTAAATTTATCAAAATAATAACTCTCAAAGTTATATAGTACCACCTGTAGGTGGGTATTCTAATATACAGATAGTGAGGCACCTTCAAGCAGTAAGCATGTTATTATGATTTTTAATGGTGTTTGGAAATTTTAAAAGAGTTTAAAATATACCCTTAAAATTATAATAAACCTCTCTTATCTCAAAATACTCCTTTAAACATATTTGGTTTCCGTGGAGGCACCTATAGGTGCATTTTAGTGGTAGGACATTGTAAATTTAGGCAGTGGATAGTGATATAGGTAGTGAACAAGAATTATATGCTTGGGATTCACTCTAGACATTAAAAATTTGAAAAATAAATTATTTACACTCCAAAATATTATAAATACCTATCATATCTTCCATTCCTTCATGACATCATCTGAGATACTTGTATATTCAATGAGCTACCTGTACATGCATATTGCATTAACTATCACAGTCCATTTATAAATTCTTTGGATATTTCAAATTATTTTAAAATTATTTTAAATATATTTTAAATGAATTGAGACCTTAAATACACCTCCATAAATATACCAAATATCTTCCACACACATGATTCAACATGGTTGCAAGTGAAACTAAGTGAAGAAGTGACTGAGTATGACCATATGGTGAATATTTGATCAAAAAATGGATTTATCAACCCTAAAATGAAATTGGGTGATTATATGGAATTTAAACCTATGTAACACCATATTATATTCATATTATATATCTATATAATACCATCATTCTGAAACAAGGAAGAACTTGACTGAAGCTTCATAATGGTGACACCTTCTTGTAGCATGAGACAACTTGCCCATAAAACCACCATTAAACATGAAACCAATCATTAATATAATTTTATAAGGTATAAAAAATCCTCTATATCCAACCTCACCAAATTTTTTGTATGGACCTACCCAAAATGGAGCAAAACATAGAGGATACATAGAATGACAAGCAAAAAAACACAGTCAAATTGTAAAGGATAGTTAAAAAATCATGGTTAACCAATATTGGAACTATTGTTATATAAATTAATATCTATGATTTTAATACCACCTCCAAAATTATTTTGACCTAGAACCTCTTCTACTAACCATACCAAGCATGAACCTATTGATCACTTTTGCATGTTTAAAAAGTTAAAAAAATAGTAGAATAGTTTTGGACCTTTTTTATCACTTAAAAAGCATGTAAAGAACTGATATGAGTGTGAGGAATATTAAGAGTCATTACATGACCTTTTACCACATGTCACCTTTCCCTATAGGCCTTAAAAGTGCCAAACTCTTCTCTTTTCCCAATAAATCTACTCTTTCTTCTAAAGAACCTATCACTTTCAGTTATGAATAGTTGATTAAAGAATAATAGGATACATGTCACATGAAATCACCCTTATTACACCTTTAAACTTCCCTAGGAGGTCATACAACTCATTTAATGCCTTATTTTGACCCCAAATGACTCAAAATGATATAAGGACTAAAATGACTAATGAACAAGGATAATATGATATGAAATCACACTAAATGATCTATGGTACACCTTAATACATATATATTATACTCATAAAACACTTAAAAATCAATTTTTTTACCTATAGGGATCCCAATTTGACCTATAGGGTCAAATTTGGTTAACGAATTGGTGACTCATAGGGGTAGTATGCATGTTATACTAAAGTCCAATAGCCTTATCATTCCATTGGGCTTAGGGACTCATCTAAACTCTAAAATAAAAAAATGAGACATTTGACCATTGACCACAATCTTTGATCAAGATATGACCAATTAACTATGTCAACCATAAAAAATAAAGGACACACACCAAATGAAGCAAATAAACTAACATCACACACACACACACACACACACACATGCGATCAAGGAACTTAAGAAAAAATAGGAAATAGATAACTATATACAACTAGAAATTAAGCATACCTCCCTTTCCAAGATCAAAAGGAAATTTTCTTGCATCTCCTTCTTCATGAGAAGAATCATGGTAGCAAGCATGTTTCTCTTTTGATTGAACACTAGATAGATCAGACCTTCTTCTTGGCACTTCAAATTATAAGCTCTCAAGTATACCTCCTTCAAATAGGTCTCCAATGTAAAAGTATTCCTCTTGGCCTTATACACATACCTCATATTACTTCCCACTCTTCATCTCATGATCAACTTGCTTCTTCTTTGTAGGCATGGTTTCAAGAGGAATGGTTTCTTGTTCTTTGTAATATTGAGGTGAATAAAAGCTTGTTTTGACCTCTAAATGATGAGGTGAAATTTTCTCTTGCTCATCTGTGAAATTTTGAAAAATGTCATCTTGCTTACCATCACTTGTAATCAGCTCTAAGGCATTTATATACCCCTTGAGATATTTAGACTCATTTAAAATATTTTCAAATTTCTACCACAAGTCCTAGTCTTCTTTTTTATCAACATCATGAATGGGAAAAAAAATATAAGGTCCCTCATCCTCTTATTTATAATACAAAAGGACTTCATCCAAGGTTTCTTCTTTAACACAAGGAATACATTCTTCATTATCAACCAAACAAGAACACTCAACACAAAGACTCATCTTTTATTCAATAGTTAGGACCTATTTAGGGATCTCAAATTTTATCATAGATTTAATAATCTTATCTTACTTCTCAAGGGCTACAATATCCTCAATATCCTTCTTCTTAGTGATGCCAAGACTAGGCATCTTGTAATCATGTAACTTAGCCTAATGAGGCTATCAAGGTGTTGAATCTTATTCAATCAAAATTTCTAAATTATCCTCACCAAAATTATCCTATTTAGGTTCCCATACCATAGGTCCATCAAGGCAAAGGGTGATGGGGTGAGGAAAAGATGAACTAGTTGGTGGATGTGGAACATAGGATTCAAAATAAGGTTGAGAATGCACTGTAATGGATTATTTTGAGAGTTCTTGAGGAAGGGGAAGAAAAACTTGGGCTAAAATAACTTGGTTTTCTTCATTACATTTTACAATCACTTCATTCACATCTAATTTTTCTTGAAAAATTTCTTGAGGGAGGCTAGATGGGGTGTGTTTAGGCATAGGATCTTCTTTTGGGTCTAAACAATCCATCATACCTTGACTTAGAAATTTCATCCTTGACTCTAATTCTTTAATTTACTTGTCTAGATTCTATTATAAAATTATTTATTTAAGTTCATAGGAATATTCATGAAGATGATGGGAATAAGAGGGATAACTTAGAAGACAAGAGGTCTCTTGAGGAAGGGTGTGAGGGGTTTGCATAGAATCAAGTTCTTTCTTAACTTCACACTCCTTATCAAGGATTTTATCCTCTTTCTTTCCCCATGAGTCCAATATATTTTTCCACCTTAGGATGTTAGGATTATGAGTCTTTTATTGAGGTATTAATTCACTTTGAGGAGTGGATGAAGTGTTTAATAAAATTGGGATCTCCTTAGGCTTGGATTCTCCACCTTGTCTCCAACTTGGAATCTCATATCTAGAGGTCACTTCTTGAGGTGGGGATGTAATTGGAAAGGGAAATGAGGGCTTATATTACACTTATTTTGATGATGAAATATCCTAATGTAAATGTATATTAGCTAACTCAATATGCCTATCAATATTTGCTTCAAAAACAAGGTTTCTCTTTTCAACTCTCTCTTCCAATTGATTGGAAAAAGGATGACTTTGGTAAGCTTGATTGGGGTAATAAGTAGGGGTCAAGTAGGATTGATATAAATATTTAGGAGGTAGATATAAAGATTGATAATTTTGGTGAAGCTTCCTTGCATGAATTTTTAGCCTATCTTTCAAGGATGAAACTAGGCCACCCACATCTAGCATCTCATTTGTGAGCCTTTGCCAATTGGCTCTCTAAATAGGTGTCCACTCTCTTTTTATTAGTTCTAATTCATATCTCACCTTATGAATAAGATTACTAGGAACATCTAGACCATATCCCCTTTATGTGTCAATATTCAACATGTACTTCTGATAGCCCAAAAGTGTTTTTTAAAAGTGGAAATGGATTGACTTGAGAAGTGACTAGGTTGACTAGGAGGAGAAATATATTGAGAAGGATAGTTATAAGACTGATAAAACTCATGGAAAGGTTGATAGGGGTCATATTGGAGCTAATAAGTAGAGTATTTGAGCTAGTAAATATCATTATAGGCTGATGGGGAATGCCAAAATCTTGATACACCTCACAAACTTGTGTAAAATAGTACTCAACACCAAAACTAACCATGAAACCTCATTGAAAGTAAAACACAAAGAAATATATTACCAACAATCTTCAAAATGAAACTTGGGTTTCTTGACTAGTTGATGTATCTTTGAGTCACCATTAATGATTGGATAGATTCCTCCAAATGCTTATTGTTGAAATACAACAACAAAAATTATTCAACTTCTTAGATTAAGAGTCCCACTAGGCATGATAAAAACTATTATCACTTGGATTTTCACCCTTTGAGGAGATGTCTTAGATCTCCTCATCTAAGTGGCACAATTGAAACACCTCTAAATAGTGGATGATCCTAAGAATGAGGTGACCTCTAGATAGGGCTAATGCCCTTGATGTACCACTTTGGATCAAAACTACACATAAAATTTTTGAGTGAAAATGGATAGATAAAATTGAAATCAAACTATCCTAAGGGAGGTGATACACCAAAATAGTTTATGACAACAACCAACTGCATGTTACACATAAGAATAAAGGACTAACCAAACATACACTTCTCAAATCTACACCTTCTCATATCAATGTTATATTATGAGGTTGTGATGAATGTTTAGGATAGGAGGACTAGAAAAGAGGCCTAGCATGGAACTATTTAAATATACTAACTCAATCAACTATAACACATCATAAAACACTTCACATGTCCTACAAGAAGAAACTTTCTAAAGAAAATAGGTGAGAGAATGAAACAATAATGCTAATGAAACCACATGTCATAACTAATAAAAATAAATAGTATTACTGATAAAATGGTATTAAAATGAGTAGGTATTCACCATACTCAGGTGGATCATATGTTATAAAAGCTAAAATGGCTAGTTTTTATAGAAATTGAGAGAGAAAGGAGAAGAGAGAAGTCCAAAGGTCACAAGGACACTTGTAAAGATAAGAAATGATTTAAATATGCATGAAAAAACTATGTGAAATTAACCATGGAAGGTTAGGAAGTACAAATATTCATACAAGGCATGAAACTCATGAAACATGGCATGAAACTCCTTATTTTGGCTTTAAAAACTGCCTTCATCATCCAAATCTATTTGAATGTCTAAAAACTAACAAGGGATAGGTCTGATGATTGGAATAATATGTAATGATTTTATACATGTATTTACATTCATTGGTTATAGTCCTAGTTATTTGACATCATCTAAAAATGAGATATCACCATCTGTAGTTTAAAAAACTCTTCCTTCAAGTACCCTGTACATTTGGCATCCAAAAAGGCATTAATTTTACATTAAAATTGATACAAAGGAGTGGATGAAACTTTTAAATACCCTATATTTCCTTAGAGACATTAGACACACCTTCAAATTAGTTCACTTAAGTTTTCCACCCTTCTCACTAGCTTCGTCACTATGTTAGTTTTCACTGGCTAAGATGAAGCAGTTAGTTTAGGTACTTATGAGTTGTTATAAGGAATTAAAATAACATGGGGAGTTATATTAAGTCCTAATATTCCATTATATGTTATTTGCATATATTTAAACCTCTTAGAACCTAAAAAACACATAAAATAGTCAAAAAGATCAATTCTATACCTTGTCCATATAGTTAGGGTAGTGTAAAATTTGATGGGGGGAAACAATAAAGAGTCATCTATAACCTCAAACTACTTTCCTTGTCATTATGGTCCATTTGGATTCATCTCCATATTCATTTCTCCAATTGGGTCTTTGTAAGGTTTTAAGATAGTTTAAACCCTTAGGCTTTGTTCATAAAATTGGTACATTGTAATTGCAAAAAAAATACACTAATGTGATGTTGAGGACCTCCTTAAACTCCTTTGGCATCCATGAATATTATCATGAAAGATGTGAGAATTTGAAGTTACGTATTTGAGCCCTTCCTTTCATTTGCATAGGCCTAGTGTTGTCTCTGAGCTTAAAAATGAATTTCTTATGTTTTCTCTACAATTTTGAGGATTATAAACATCTGTAATACCCTCATAATCATGTTTTAATAGGTTATAAGTCTCACTAATATCTAGAAGTGAAAGTTTCCTATCATTTGAAATCTAGGCCTAACCATGCTTAGTAAGCCTAAGTTGTCTTAAAGCTAAAAAATGGATTCTCATGGATTACCCTACAAGATATATGTTTGAAACACATTTTATTTCTCACTTGAGGTTATAAAAAAATCTGATCCTCCATTTGTCTTTGGCTTAGACCCCTGCCTAATAGGCCTGCCTATAACCTTAAGAGTATAGAGAACTCTATTGAGTTTCACCCTTATGTTATTGGTTTCCATGTTTATCTTAGGTGTTATTCAACCTTATATTCCTTATTGAAAAGTATAAATATCTCCTAACTAACCTAACCATCTCTACTTTCCAAAACTATAGGTTTTGTGCCTACGGGGAGTGCCCTTTATCTAAGACAAAACAAAGGGCAGTTCCCTTATTTTAAAATAAAAACCAAGTATTGTATGTGCCTATCCAATTTTTGGAGAAAATCTAAAAAAAATCATCCCTTGGTCAAGTCTCTAGACCTTCAAGCCTCCTACAAAATCCAAAACATGTTCCTAAGAGGATAGACTGTATGCAAGATTCATCACATTGATTACATATTACTTTCTTATGACACCCTCTTTATTTAATCTCCACTATGATATATCCATGGGATATTATTACCTAACTTGGGATCACTTTTTGATTATGTAAACCTTTAGACTCTTTCTAAACCCTACTTTTTTCATACCCTACCTTGATTATCATAGACTGGGGTCTACTTCTTGATTGTGTCTTCTCTTTCATGTAGGTGTACACCACTCATCTGAAGTTACTTAACTCAAAATAAGGTCATATCAAACCTTTAATACCACCTCATAGTTCTTTGAGTTACTTATGTTATGTATTTTCCATGCCAAAGACCTAGGATAATTACCATTTGGGTCAATACCAGCTACAGTCGACTATAGCTACCAATTATTGGGAAAAACAAGAGTATTGTAGGCATAAACCATCTTTAGAATCATTTTAAAATGAATTTTGGATACAATATGGGTATTTGTAACATTAATACTTTGAAAACCTTGGTGTCTCTATATATAAACTCCCTTCAAGGAAGAAATATGGTTTCACAGTCAACTATAAGTGGTCTTTTTTAGGCATGAAAAGATTGTAGGTGTACATGGGAAGAAAAATATAGTATATCTTCGTCCTTTGATGATAATTATTTTATTAATGATATTTTAAAACATGTAGTACCATCCACATGTGAATAAATGGCCCAATACTACTAACTTGGGTGAAAAAGGTTTCTTTTGGACTTAGACCTGTAAGTGATCACTACCTAGGTTTAGTGCATAAATTAGCAATTTTGAGCCTCTCAATAACTGTCTTACCTACTCCCTCTTGAATCCATATCTTGAAGATGTATTTTCATATGATAGGGATATTATATTTAGTCATATAAATGCCTCAAATCCCATCATGACCCTATTATAAAGCTTCAACAAAATTGTTAGGTTCTCTAGTTTGTACTTTTGGGGAAAATGTCCTTGAACTCAATCATATTGTGCTTCAAGATGGTTTACATCTCCTCCTACCCATTTTATGCTTCATACATTTATAACTTTAGTTTCTCACATTATAGGTCTTGAAATATAACCTTAACATGTTTCAAATTATCCAAACAAGAACCCTCAAATTTATGTAGTACCACATGTAGCTGGGTATTTTAATATACAGGTAGTGAGGCACCTTCAAGTAGTAAGAATAATATTGTGAGTTTAAATGGAATTTGGAACTTTTTAAAGAGTTTAAAATATAAATTTACCATTATCATAAACCTATATTTTCTCAAAATATTCCTTTCAACATATTTGTTTTCCATGGAGGCACCTGTAGGTGCATTTTAGTGGTAGAAGACTATGGATTTAGGCAATGGATAGTGATATAGGTAGTGAACAAGAATTATATGCTTGGGATTCACTCTAGACCTTCACTAAGTGAAAAAATACTTTATTTACACTTAAAAGGATTAGACACACCTATCATATCTTTTATTTCATCATGACATCATCTGAGATACTTGTATATTCAATGAGTTGCCTAAACATGCATATTACATTGATTGTCATAATCCATTTATAAATTATTTGGAGATTCCAAATTTTATATTCCTAATTTTAAAGATATGTTCAATTAATTTATGCCTTCAATACACCTTCATTAATATACTAGATAGGTTCCACACACGTGATTCAACATGGTTACAAGTGAAACTGAGTGAAGAGATGACTGAGTATGACCATGGGATGAATGTTTGATCAAAACATGTAGTTATGAAAAAAAACATGAAAATTGATGATAAAATGGACTTGAGACCTATGGGAAACCATATTATATTCATATGATATCTTTATAGAACACCATCATTCTGAAACAAGGAAGAACTTGACTGAAGCTTCACAATGGTGACACCTTCCCATAACATGAGATAACTTACCCATAAAAACACCATGAAAAATGAAAAAAATCATGAATATAATTTGGTAATTTATCCAAAATAATTTGGATATAACTTCACTAACTAGTTTATATGGAACTTTCCAAAATGGATCAAAACCTATAGGATGCATAGATTGGCAAGCAGAAAAACATAGTCAACTTGTAAAGGATGGTTCATAAAGTATGGTTAATCAAACTTGGAAATATTTTTATGTAAAAAAATATATATTTTTCCAAAGGTGTTTAACCAGAAACCTCTTCTACTGACTGTACCAAGTATGAACTTGTTGATCACTTTTGCATGTCTAAAAGGACAAGAAAAGAGTAGAACAATTTAGGGCCTTTTTTAAAACTAAAAAATAATTTTAATCACTAATTTTAGTTTGAAATATTAATATTCATTACATTATATCATACCAAGTGTCACCTTTCCCCATAGGTTGTATAAGTTCCAAACTCTTCTCTTTTCCCAAGAAAACTACTCTTTCTTCTAAAGAACTTGTCACTTTTAGTTATAAATAGTTGATTAAAGAATAATAGGACTCATGTCACATATAATTACCCTTATTACACCTTCAAACTTCCCTAGGATTTTGTATAACTCATATAACATGAAATCATACTAAATGACCTTTGATACACCTTAACACATATATATTAGACCCCTAAAATATTTAAAGATCAAGTTTTTACTTATAAGGGTCCAAATTTGATTTTTAGGGTCAAATTTGGTCAACAATCACTATATTATCCAAGCACATAGTAGATCATATAAGCCATTTAAAATAAGTATTTGAAAAGTGTCTAGAGTTTGGGATCTCTTTGAACCCAAATAAGTGTGTATTCGCTATCCATGAGGGTAAATTTCTAGGTCACATTATCTCAAAATATGGGGTTTTTATTGAATTATAAGGAGTTGAGGATATTCCATCTCTCCCTCTTCTAGGTAACAAGAAAGGCCTCCAAATATTCTTAGGAAAGATAAAATTTGTCAGATGATTTATTCCAAAATTTGCCACTCTAATTAAGGCCCTCACAATAATTCTTAAGAAAATCAATGTCTTCAAATGGACTCATGAAGTCAATTTAAACATTGAGGCCATCAATTGTGTTTTCACACAAGCACCCACTTTGATATACCTTAATTATATTCATTATTTTATCCTTTATGCATTTAGTGTAATTAAAGGCATATTAGGCATTTTGGCACAAGAGAACAATGACCAATTGGAGTAGCCTATTGCTTTCTTTTGCTAGGTGCTTAAAGATTATGAGATACCTACAAATTTTTGAAGAAACAAACCATAAATTTCATAATGGAACATCATAAGTTTAGGTATAGTCTCTCTAGTAATAGGACTTAGCTCATGGTTTTGTACTCAAGTATAAAAGAGTTTCTACTTAGTAAGGATATTAGTGAGAAAATATATGGTTAGATCATGAAGATATGGAGTATGATGTAGATATTTTAATCACCATGATATTTCAAGGGAATGGACTATGCAAAAATTTAGCAAAGGATATAAAAATTGAAGGTAGAGTAATCCTTTCACTCTGTGAGGATCAATCATTGGACTAGAGCACACCAATAGGTTGGACTCATAGCATGAGGATTTTCCTTTAGACTGGTGCATATCCACCTAGCCTAAATAAATCAAACATAGGCACTTTATATGAAAACCTATTTCTTATGTGCATGTTACTAGTTTTCTATTCAAAACAGACATTAATGGATTTATCCTAAGGTGCATAGAATAAGATTAGGTGAATTATATCATTAAATATTTTTATGATGGGGTATCAGGGAGCCATTACTCACCTAAAATCATGAAATTTATATATTATTGGCCAAATATATTCAAAGATACACATGCATGGGTGTAAGGCTCAAATAAGTGCACTTTCATTTTATGAAATAACAAGTTGGAAACCCTACCACTTCACCAATTAAAATTTAATCAACCCTTTTCTCAATGGGGCTTGAATTTCATTAGAATGATAAACCCATCATCAAGCACCAAACATAAATGGATCCTCATGGAAACTGGATACATCACTACGAGGATAGATGAAATATCACTAAAAGAGAAAAATAGGGTTTATATTCAAGATTTATATGAAAGAATAATATCAAGATTTGTTGTTCTAGCCACTATTATTTCTAACAATGGAATAGCTTTTCTTGGAATGAAATTAGCAAATAGGTTGTCAAACATAACATCTACCTAAGTTTCTAGTTATGCTCCTAATTTTTTTATTGAGGCATTAATATTGTCACTTATGTCAAAGGTTTATGATTATCATTAATGTCCAAAAGTTGTTCTTGTGATGTTGCATGGTGAGTGGTCATGATGAAATTAAGTATGGTTTAGTAGTATTTGAGTTATGTATGATGTCTTAACACATTATTATGGTTTAACAAGCTCATGATCATATTGACAATAGTGTATAAATGTGGTTTGGTATGATATTGAGTCTTATAGTGCATCTACAATGATAAGAAGGTCTAAGTGTGGATTACAGGTATAATCCTAGTGTGTAAAGAGACCCAGTGTGGAATAATGAGAGGTCAAAGTTAGTTTACAAGGTACTAGAGATCATGTTAGCTTTAGTATAGGTATGAAGTATTGTTTCAAGAGTGATAATGAAGTTTTAGGTCCTGAGTCAAAGGATAAACCATGAAAAGTGGATCTTTAGATCTCTCATGTGCTAGAATGGAGTGTTGTAGACTCGAGGATTTTTTTATGCTTGTTGAGATGTGTGACTATTTATTGGGAATATAATCTCTTATAGAGAGATGGAAAAGGGTCTTGGATATGTTTTCTAAGAATAAGGAGTTGGTTTTAGGAGCATAAATTTATGAAAAAATGTTAAGAGTATAAAATGGATTGGATGACCTAGTTTTATGTTTGGATCAAGTATAGGAATCTCCCAAGTACCTATAAGTGGCATTGACTGTTAATATGAGTGAGTGAAAGATACAAGAAAACATTTATTTCTCATTAATTTAGTATATTAGGTAGGGTTAACCAAGTCAAATCATAAAAATAGATGGAGGTTGAAGCTTGAGACTTATGTATCATTCCCATGATGATTTATAAGAGGTTATGTAAGTCAAATATGCTATACCAATCATTAAAGTTGGCATATTGCTAGAAAGGCCTAATGAGGAAGATAGTGAGAAAACTAAGCAAGAGAGAGGATGAGTTTAGGGATATGTTGTAGTGGATTAGGAATGGATAAAATTTATTTAGGTTATTTTTAAATACCTATAACACATTTCCATATTTTTTATATGTCTTGGATGTCATTGAAAATGTTTCAAATTTTGTTCACAAGATGACTTATCTAATGAAGATGAGATAGTGAAGGTGTAAGTTTCAAAGATTAGTCTATATATTTCATATTTATTATTAAAAATATACATATTTATGTTTTTAAATTTTTAAATCTATATAATTATAATTATAATTATAATTATAATTCATCATTAATTCTTTATTATGTATACACATGTGTTGGAATGCATGTTCACCATGACTGGTTCACAAGACAAAATGGCAGCTCTAAGTATTCAAGATGGAGTGAAGAATTTGAGAATTTATGACAAGAATAAATGTATCTATTGATAATTTTTATGTTTTTTGGTACATATATCACCTAAAAATTCTTTATAAAGTATTTAAATATAGTTCAAATATTTGAAATATGGAAGCTAAAATGGGTTGTCCTATTCTGTAAGAACTGTGAAAGAGAAGCTTAACAAAGTGATCTACAATATTAATGGTTGACACCATATTCAATGATATATATATTGTATGATGTTATATAGGTTAAAAAATAACTATTAATATGCATAAATATTATCTTACATTTCCTTATATGATTTGAAAACATCATTCTTTAGGACTATGTTTTCAAGGTCTTTGGTAGTTTTCTATATGATATTAAGTTTGATATTCCTGTCATTTTGGTTAGTCTGGAAGTATACCAATCATGTGGTTATGTATTATAGATACCATGGGATCTTATACATTAATTTTTATTGTTTTAAATTTCATATATATATATTTTTATGGTCAAAGGTTCTTGATTGTGTTTTGGAGCTTTCTAGTAGAATAGAGTGAGCCTTTTGAAGAAGTGTTTCTGAGTGTTTATAGCCTGATATAATATGTATAATGGATTTGATGATGAACCTAATTTCATGAAGTTTCCATTATTATTTTTATTATTCCTTTAATTTATTTAAATAGGTGGTTTGAGCTTCATCTTTGAAGACTATGTTTTTAGGGTAATTAGGCCTAACAAGTCTTTAAGACCTAATGGAGCTTTCATGAGGAGAGAGAATGATGTGTGATTTATTGAGCATGGAGGAGGTAATTTTAGGTTTAAAATGAAGTATTTTAGGATTTTTTTGAAGTTTATCTAGTCCAAAGTGTTTCAAGTTGTTCTATGGAGAAGATAGACCTAATGTAATTAGGTCTCTAAGTAGCCCTAGAAGAATATTGAGGTCTAAATGAGCTTGGCTGACCTAATGGTGATCTTAATATGATTTATTATTGTGTGTAAAATTTTATTATACATGTTTTCAATCTTAACCTAATGGATTAATTTCTTGGTCAACCAAGAGTGTGAGTATTTTAGTCATTGGTATAAGTATAAGGCATAATAGGCCTATTTATAGGAGTAAGAGGCAAGAGAGAGAAAACATAGATAATATCTCTTTAAGGAGTATAAGTAGGTCATGTAGACCATAAAATGTAATAATAGGATTAGTCATGAATATCCTATATAATTTCTAAATATGATGAGGAATGTTAGTTAAAATAACATGCCTAGTAAGAGGCATGATTGAGCGAATAAGCCTAAAGGCATGATTGAGTAAAGAAGCCTAGAGGCTATTTTGAGAGGGGTAGAAGGTTAAGAAGAGATGAATGATTTTATTATATTTTTTATAGACCATAATAGTTTCATCAAATATGTATCCTTTATGTATGATAGTGGATATATCAGATAGAGAGCTAAAAAAGAAGTCACCATCTGTTAGTTGAGCAATACGGTGTCTTGAGGTGATCAAGTTTGTCTTGGCTGATTTCATTATTAGTCAAGATAGGGTGGGAACTTCATTGTATTTTGGTGATTGTAGAAGTTTCCTTGAATTTTATAAGTCTTTGTTGATTCATTTAGGGGGTGGGTGACTCCTTGAAAGTTAGATCTTGTTAAAGGCCTAGTCAAGTTAGTGCTTGACTAGTAAGGGGTTGGTGTTCCTTTGGGGGTTGGTGCCTCACTAAATATTGATTCATTAATTATAGGAATTTATTCTAAGTGTTGTTTTAGTGGGTTTTATCATAAATGAGTTTTTACCACATATTTCTTATGTTCATGTGTTGATATCTTTCTGCATGTTTTATGTGATTGCTTCTCTATGCTTTGCTTGATCACTATATTCTCTTGAAAGGTTATTAATATTAAGTGGAAAGAAAGGATTATTTTAGGACACTGATTCAACCCCCCCTCTTAGTGGTTGTGTTTCTAACAACTGGTATTAGAGCAAGTCTTTTATAGGAGGCTTGATAGCTTAAAGGTGATCTTAGAAGCAAAATATGGCCAAGCTTGTGAAGGTCATGGTTGAGGTTTCCATAGAGGAATGAATGATGGTACTATAAATATTGAATAAGAAGAAGAAGGGTTATATTAAATATAATTCAAAAATCAAACCTAAGGACTTTAAATACATGTTGAAAGAAAGGTACATGTCTAAATTTTCTTGATTAATCTTATGTTGAGGTCATAACATGGATGATGTGAACTAGGAATTTGACTCAAGAGAGGATGGCTAGTATCATGTTAGTTTCAAAATGAAAAAAAAATGAGAGAAACACACTAACTAGAATAACATCTCTAGGCCTAGATACTAAGGAGAGCTTAGTTAACAAACATGAATAAAATACACAACTAAAATGCAAAAGAAACCCTCCTTTACCTTCCTTGTATGATTCAAAATTCTTATTGTACCGGCTTGCTCAGTTTGTGCTCATGAATTCCTCATCAATGGAAGCTTGGCTAGCTCCATCTCTCCTTGGCACCTTTGGCTTTGTCTTAGTTTGGCTTGGAATCAATTTGGCATGGTAACACTAATTACAATAGCTTTTGGAATCATTTATGCATTATAACTTTGCATTATCATGACTTTTGAAGATATTTGAGAATAATAAATTTTCACCAAAATAGTTTAGAAATGATGTGGTAAGGCTTCCTATTTATAGATTTTTGAGATTGATCAGAATCAATCTGAACCGTCCATCTTAAGATTTAGATGTGTGGCTAAGGATTAATCCAATTTTTTAATTAAAATTGATAAATAAGCTCATCAATATTTGGTATAGAGGAGCAATTAAGAGGCATGGAGGGCTTTGATGAGGCATGGGAGACATGAACCTAGATATTTGTGGTATTTATGGCCTAGGGATGTCTTCCCAAGAAATGAGGTCACCTGATGATGTAGATATTCAATATTCATTTCCATGACAAATTATTCAACAATTTTACATGGATTTATTTATTAGGCCTAATTTGTTTTAATTAGATCTTAAGCATGTTTAAGTACTTTGTACATAAATTACTCAAATTGATCAGAATGCCTTGTTATTGGTCTAAAATTTGACTGGATTGGAATTGGAAGGTGATGTCAGATGCGTTGGATCTATTATCCCATTTAGGATGTTATCAAAAACAAATGACAAAGGCACATATCTTATGCAAGATATTTGATAAGAAAGAGCAATCCAAAGCACCTAGGTGCAAAATTGGTATTTTGACTCAAAATGATCTGATCAAAGTTAGGTAGCCCATAAATTGCATTGCCCTATTTAATGACACCTTGGAAAAAATCAACACTTGAATATATAAATTCAAAGATTTTAATGTGATTTTTTTTTAGGCTAAATTGTGCACTTTATGTGGAAATTGGTCAAAACCCTGGTTGGAGGTCATTGGTGGTCAGATTTAGGTGTCTACAGTTTGCCACTATTTGGGAAGCATTTCAAGCTATAAGCACAATAATGTCTTCTCAAATAATGAGAGATGGCCTATATGCCAAAAAAATATGATGGTTGAAGAACAAAGATCAAAATGGTTTTTGGAAGCCTATGATGATGCTCCCTCAAGGGAGTGGGTGTGAAATTTATTGATGTATGGTCCCTTGAAAATAAATAAAAAGAAAGGTGGAATTAACCTAAGGTTGAGATTAATCCAAATGAGAAAATGCCTACATGCATTAATTTAAAAAAAGATGATAATCTGCCTAGAGGTGGTTATAATCATGAATAAAAGTCAAAATAATGATTTACTCATAGGTGGTTATAATCATTATGAGGCCCTGAATTGGCTGAAGATGATGGTACCCAAGTTAGTGATGATTAGTAATCATAACTCAAGGATATAACCTAGAATATAGATTAAAAATGAGTAGGTATAAAGTGATGAAAGAGATGGATATAGGAATAAGATTGATCATTATAAATTATTTAGTTGTACCTACCAATGAGGAGATGCTCATCATTATTATTAATGATAAAAATAAAATGTCCAATGGGTTAATTTGATCAAAGGTGGGATGGAAGGATTTACCAAGGTGCTAAGGAGAAATTTCTATAGCTCCATTGGTTATAGACTTTCCTGAAGCTAATTTCTATTGTAGCATTTGACAATAGGATTCATGATAGAACACCATGAAGACTATCCCAAAATATGCATAAGGATACACTCCTAATATCCAATAAACACTTGAAAATAATGCACTAATCATAAAAACCATGATGACAATGTTAATAGATGAATATGGATGGACTCAAGAATAATGTGCTCAAGTAATCACCCAATGAACACATATAGACTGAGTCGAGGCAACAGTGTTGAAAGCAAACAAATAGGTAAGTGAACAAACAAATAGAAAAACAAACAAACAAACAAATAGAAAAACAAACAAACAAACAAATAGAAAACCTGAAAACAAAAGCAAAAGAAAGCATCCTAACAATGACAATGCCCTAGTAATGTGGATCAAGGATAACTAACTAGGTTTAGATAAGACAAATATTTTTGGATTTTCAAAAAATTATTAATGTTTTTGGCATTTTGATGTATCTTAACTCATTAGAGAATGACAAGATACCTACTCACAAAATGGTGAGAGAATTTGGCTTAAGTTACTCACAAAATGGTGAGAGTATATGAAAAGAGGGACTAAGGTAACCTCAACATAAATTTATCATGACCCACATAGTCCTAAAATGACCTTAAGTTATAGTGAGGAAAAACCAAATAGGTCCCAACAAGTTCTCAAAACTGACAAATGGCTAGTAAAATGGAAACAATAATGGCAAGGTGATGCGGAAATGTATGGTAAATAAATGTTGACACTAATTTACCCATAGATATTTATAATCAAGCTCACATAAATAAAATTGATAGGATGAAAGATATCTTTCCAGATCAACTATCACACTAATTTCATAGACTGTCATTGTAAACACAAATTAGATTGATTGTTGAAACTTGATTAGAATCCTCTCACAAAAAGTGTAGGAAGAACCAAAGTAGCCAAGATCAAATCAAGATTGGGTAGGATGAGCAAAAATAGGCTTTAGTCTAGATAGGAATGGAATGATAGGATGGATAAAATGGTAAGAGGGTTTGCCCCCAAGTGATAGGGTGAATAACAAGAATATGTGATAATGGAAAATGGATATATAATAATGATAATGGCATAGCAATGAAATGGCATAGTACATATTCTTGGCCTAGGTGTGGTTTTTGATTCTATATTTCTTATTGATGGGGAGATGCACATCCTAATCAATAAATGATACAAATAAAATACTCGATCATGTTAATTACTATTCACACCTTGTTTAAATAGCCTCTTTATTAAGAACTTGATGCAAATCTGGTTGTCAAGAATGGTTTTGTGATCTTCATTGGTCATTGTTTTTGATTCCTTCAAACATTAAGACAAGGTATCTTTATAGCCTCTACAAAGGAAAGTGTGGTCTTGGATAGTACACAAGGATAAATAATGGATGGTAGGTTGATTGTGAAATAGAATGGTAGATGATAATGGAATGTGGAATGGTTGGGAAATAAATGAATATTAGGATGTTCAATCACACGTAATGTTGTTAATGTTAGATTCAACATAACTTTGGTTATGGTGGAGCCAAAGACTTGTTCTCTTGATAGGACCATCATATTTTTCTATTGTTTGATCTTGAGAGTAGCTACCATTTGATTAAGTTGTAGATAGGAAGCTATTTTGATTTTACCTTTGATTTTGTCTTCATCCAATAGTGAAGAACTTTTATGCTTAGCTATTGGTGCCTCAAATATGTTTTCACTAATGAAGTTGTTTTGATTATCCCATAGCATCTTCAAGAAGGTTTCACTAAGGAATGTTGAATTTTGACTTTGATTGTCTTTTAGTGGTTTTGAAAATGTTTCACTAGAATATGTTGAGTTATAACTTTGATTGTCCCTTAGTGCCTTTGAAAAGGTTTCACTAAGAGAGTGTTCTTCTGCTATATGAATGTGGTCTTGGCCTCCTTACTCTTCTTCAAATGCTATGTCACCATGGATGTAGTTCAACAAAGTATGATTTTGTCGATCCTAATCGACACTTGTGGGAGATAGAATTTCAATGATATGGCTATTTTTATTGATGTTAATGGATTATGGAATGATAACTGAATAGGGAGAGGCTACATAATATTCATAGAAGATACTAGGAAAGTTTATGTCAAAGTTGAAGTACTCATCCTCAAAAACTATAAAAGGATCACAAATGTATTTAAATTGATTTGTGAGGCATGCATAATCAATGTTGTAATAGTCTTGAACACATTTTATATTTGAATCTGATTCTAACTTAATAAACTCTAAATCTGATGTTGAGACTAGTGTTGATTTTGATTTTGATACTAAAGCTGATGTTATTTCAATAATAAAACTTGACTTTGATTCTAATTATTCATTTTATGGTACTATGTTACAATAATGTCTTGTTGAATATTTAGTTTTATACAAGTGATGCCCTATGATGGCATAATAGGCTTCATAAAGACTAGTTTATCAAAGTGAGTCTCCCCTACAATGGGAAAATGGACAAGAGATAACTCTTTAGAGACTGGCTTATGAATATGAGACTCTTGAAAAATAGGTACATAGTCGAGGTAATGATTTGCCCAAAGGTATTTATAATCATTAAGAAGTAATTCAGCAAAGACTAGCTCATCAGTGTGAGACTCGTCAACAACTAGTATAGGATAAATAGGTCATTCATCACAAGATAACTTATCACAAATGGTTGATTCAATAGAAACATATTATATTGGTTGGTTCCCTTGACCTTGGTTTCTAATGAGTTATAAAATACCAATTTTGAACACATCCTAGTCTTTGAATGATTGGATCAATTGATTTTTGGATAGGATTGGTTATGGATGAGGAATGTCTTATGTTTGGATAATGGTAGGGCCTTCAAGAGCACAATTTCTCACATGATCCAAACGATGAATTCCTAAAATGGTAATGATAGGGCATTGTGGGGATTGATTGCCTACACAAGCCAAAAGACTAGGTCCTAGAATGATGAAGGGGTGTTGTGGAGCTTGATTGCTTACATAAGACAAAGGATGAGGTTATATCATAGAAATAGTTTGGCATTGTGGAATTTTATTGCTTGCACAAACCAAAGGATGAGGTCTTGGTATAGAAATGGTTTGGCATTATGTAACCTAATTGCTCGTAAAAATAAAAGGATGAGGTATTGGTATGGGAATGGTGCAATATTGTGGTCATAAAATATAAACTGTATGATGTGGTCAAGAATAATTACTCACATAAGCTAAATCATCTAATTATTTCTCATAAACCATATCATCCTAGTTGTGAGTTGGCTCATAAGCTAGTTCTTGACTATGTTCTATAGTTGGGTCTTAAAATTTCTCCTCATAAGTATATTCATTCCAATCTAGGTCTCAAGATGGATCATGTGTATTTTGACTATGTTCCTCATATGGATTATTGTAGGGAGAATAATAAAACTCCTTAAAAAATGTTTCTCTATAGGGGTTCCTAGTGGGATTTTGTGTAGCCATTTTATCATAAGTTGGATTGTACGTGACTCCACCATAATTTTAGCTCAACATATCCATGTAAATGATGAAATCTCTAAAAAAGGATTAGAATTATACAAACTCTAAAAAATTATCCAAAGGACAAATGGTTCAAACTTGGTCTAACTTGGTTGAAGGGGTGGAGATGTATCTTCAATATGGTCTGAAAGTGGAGCTATATCTCCAAAATTATTTGTGCTAAAACTTAGAATAAAATAGTCTAACATAAAATTTCTAACTTTAAATATCATACACATAAAAGGTCAAGTGTCTGAATAAAAATTGGCATGTCAAAAGTCTAGGTCAAAGTGTTCCAAACAAGTTCTACACTAGGAAAGGGAAAAGATGAGTTACTAAGTCTTTTGTTCAAACATGGATTCAAAAGATAGACTCAAATAAATAATCATATGTTAGGAATTTTTGCCAAATGACATCAAAATCTAGACTTGAAATAAAGGTTGATGTGATTTGATTTAATCTAATAAGTTTGGAAATAAATTTAACATAAACCTGACACATAAAATCAAACATAAACATGATCAACTGCCATAAGGAATAAGACAAAAGGATATTTGATAAAGGTTTTGTTCTCCCAAGCAAAGGAACAAATAATGATGAGGATAGGCATTGAACAAAAAACCATCAATAGTTTTAAAAATTGGGTAACTGATTAACTAAAGTTATGAAACCCAAAAGAGAAAGATCGGAGTATCATCCCTACGAATTAAGGCCTAAATAGAAATAAATCAATGTTAATCCAAAATTGATAAGTTAATTGAAAACTCAACTTTTGAAAAATAACATTTGACCAAATAAGTTAGACAAGATCGAACAACATGACAACACAAGAGAAAGGTCCAAATGGTATACATGACATGGTTTTAAACAAATAGTTTTTGATACAAAGTAAACTAGTTTTGAAACAAATTGAGTAGCCTAATAGCATACACATGATCAAATGATGTGATATATGTTATGTTTCAAAAGACTAAAAGGAAAAATGGGTTTAACATGATTTGTGCAGCATAACACTACCCTCCTCAATTCAAATACATTGTTTTGACATGGCTTATGAAAAAACAAACAAGTTTTAGTTTCAAAACATACCAAGAAAAAATGACCAAAGTAAACTAAGTATAATCATCCAAATCCTAGAAAGGGTATGGAAATGTGGGGTTAAATAAAATAGAAAGATTTCAAATGTTTCTAGGGGAATCAGTTGCATAATGACTTTCACATCAAATAATGCAAAAGATAAGCATGAAAATTGGGAGACCATGGTATTGGCTAGTTGTAAAAATGTCTAGTCCTTTTTAAAACCACTACATCTTGTTGTTCTCTTAGTGTAGTGTGATGTCCAAATGTAGATACATCCTATGTGTAACTCCAAAAGAGTAAGTGAAGTCAATGCTAGAAGGTGAAACCCTAGGTCAAAGCTTCCCTAAAGAACTTGTGGGAGGTGATGAAGTCCCCCTTGCAAGCCAAGTTTGTATAAAATAAAGAAAACATAAAATATAAAGACTTTAGGGTCATTTTTAAGGTCACCTAAACTTTGAGGAGTTTTTGAAGAGTGCTTTAGATAACTTTTTTTCTAAGCCTTGGACTAGGCTATTTGTAATATGAATGACACTTTTGATTCCAAGGGTTCCCTAAAAGGGACAAATGGAAGAGCATACACACAACACCCCTCTCTCTGCTAAACAAAATTAGATCAAACAACTATTGAAGACAAAAATGACAAATGTGTTCAATTTTAAGCCCAAATGAGAGATTTGGTGGTGTTCATTTAACCTCTTCATCTTAATTTATAACTTTGAAAGCTAACTACAAGATTTAAGAAATATCACCCTAAATTATTTTTATTTAAGCACCAAAATGAAAAATTTGATTAATTTTAAAACACCCTAAAAGAAGTTTAAAAGGATCTATTTAAGCATGCTTTGATGATTTTTCAAGTAAAACCTATAAAAAAAATGCTAGAAAAATGTTTAGCTTAGAAGCACTTTTGAAGATGAAACAACCAAATTAGGAAAAAGAGCTCTCAGGTTTGTGTAAAAAAAACAAAGTGACCATCATCAGTTATACCAACCGATGATAGTAACCTTTATGTAGATCGATGATAATTTTACTAACTGATGATGGTTAGGTAGACCAACATCAATTTTACTAATTGTAACTAACAATGGTTATACAAATTGACTTTAGTTTACTCAATTGGTGATGGTTACTATGTAAACATGTGACAAAGAAAAAAATGTAAAAATGAACTTATAAAATCACTTAGAAAGAGTTTTAAGCATCCAAATTAAAATTTTAAAATTGCCTCATGCTCTTCTTCAATCGTGGGATGTGTTGGGTCCCACTGGAAATGACATTATATGAACTAGGAATTTGACTCAATAGAGGATGGTTAGTATCATGTTAGTTTCAAAATGAAAAAAAAAGAAAGAAACACACTAACTAGCATAACATATCTAGGCCTAAACACTAAGAAGAGCTTAGTTAACAAAAATGAATAAAACACACAACTAAAATGCAAAATAAACCCTCTTTACCTCCCTTATATTCTCCAAAATGCTTTTTGTAGTGGCCTGATTAGTTTATGCTCATGAATTCCTCATCAATGGAAGCTTGGCTACCTCCATCTCTCCTTGGCACCTTTGGTTTTGGCTTGGCTTGGCTTGAAATCAATTTGGCATGGTAACACTAATTGCAATAGCTTTTAGAATCATTTGTACATTATAAATTTGCATTATCAAGACTTTTATAGATATTTGAGAATAATAACTTTGCACCAAAATAGATTAAAAATGATGTGGTAAGGCTTCCTATTTATATATTTTTGAGATTGATCAGAATTAACCTAAACCATCCATCTCAAGATTGAGATGTGTGTCTAAGGATTAATCCAGTTTTTTAATTAAAATTGATAAATAGGCTCATCGATATTTATGATAGAGGATCAATTAAGAGGCATGAAAGGATTTGATGAGGCATGGGAGGCATGAATCCTGATATTTATGGCATTTATAGCCTAGGGATGCCTTCCCAAGAAATGAGGTCACCTAATGATGCAGATATCCAATATTCATTTTCAAAACAAATTTTTCAATAATTCTCCATGGATTTCTTGATTAGGCTCTAATTTGGTTTAATTATCTCTTAAGTATGTTTAAGCACTTTATGCACAAATTACTCAAATTGATCAGAATGCATTGTTATTGGTCCAAAATTTAATTATATTGGAGTTAGAAGGTGATGTCAAATGTGCTGGATCCATTATCCCATTTAGGATGTTATCAAAACTAAATAACAAATTCATGTATCTTTTATAAGATATTTGATAGGAAAGAGCAATCCAAAGCACCCAGGTGCAAAATTGACATTTTGACTCAAAATGATCTGATCAAAGTTAGTTATCCCACAAATTACATTACCCCATTTAATGATACCTTGGCCAAAATCATCACTTTAATACATCAATTCAAATATTTTAATGTGATATAGTGTTTTTAGGCCAAATTGTGCACTTTAGGTGGAAATTGGTCAAAAGCTTGGTTAGAGGTCATTAGTGGCCAGATTTAGGTGTTTATAGATGAATCAGGTTAAGTCATCAAGATTTATTATAGAACATTTCTCTAAGACATGACGTATGATCATGTGATTTGTATCAATAATGAAACATCATAAAGAGATATACAAGTAAGTCATATGTATATATAAAGGTAGAGTTTGAAAGTGAAGTATAAGTGGATCATTAAGATAGAGGAGCTAAGTTGAGTCTAAAAAGGTATCATAGATGAATATGGGTATGTTAGATTCCTTAGTATTTTTATGAGGCCATGATACGATGATACATAACTAAGGAATGGTAGAGAACATAGATGAAAATATGAATGAATGCTTTAGTCTTTACTAGGTCTAAGAAGAAAAGGTGGTTGACTGTGCAAGATTGTGAAGTTTCCTGTATACATAGTGAGTTTGGTTTGAATTTTTGTATTGCTCTTATGAGGATATCAATTATATAAAAAAGTGGGAACTTCAATTATAATAAAAAAGGGTGAACTTACTATATGTTCACTTTATTCAACTTAGTATTTGTAATTTTTGAAGATGCATTAGAGTGTATAAAGACATAAGAAGATATTTATACCTTATGGTCATGATAAATGGTGGAAAAGGTCAATTTGGATGATGATTTATCCATTTGAATCATATGACATGATAGGAATATCATTAGGGTTTCATGAATCCATAACCTAGAAGATCTTTCATGAAGTGAATAAAATTGTAAAGACTAATGAAATTCAATAAACATTGTATGAAATGTCTTGAAATTAACCATGTGGAGATGAGTGATATTGGTGAATGTCAAAGTTGAATTGGTATCATGTTATGCAAGTTTATCGTGTATGAGGCCCTTAAAAATATAGGTAAAGTAACAAACTAGTCAGAGTAATCTTACTCAAAGTTCTGATATGCCATAACAATCTTGATAGAGTTTGATGGTTATTTGATAGAGGTCTATAGTAGATATTTTTGAGGTCTCATATACTTAACTAGTATTTTTCTATGTGGAAGTTATTTTGAGCTAGTTTGAGCCATGATGGCTTGTGAAACATAAAGGGGATAGACTATTACATGAAGAATATTTTGATATTACATATGGACAATGAATATGTTTATGTGTAGATAACTAATATTGTTCTTTAAAATTTTATTATTTACACATAGGTGTAATGTGTGTAGGTCTCTATAAGATATAATTTAAGATGGTTCTAAGAAGATGCTTTGCCAAAAAAGGGAATTCCTTCTTCAAGTGTTACTAGATATCAAGCAAGAAGAGTGATGTTCATGTGTATGAAGGCCTATGATGGTTTGGGAAAACTTGAAAGGAGAGCATGGTCTTAGGGGGATATTTATATCTCTATGAATAAAAAGTTGTCTAATTCAATATATATGAGCCTAAGGTGAGTTGAGCTTATATTTGTATTGATCAAGGGAAGAATAATCTTGTTTGGAGAGAAAAGGTGTGTTTTCAATTGCTACAGGTCCAATGATTAGTAGTATTGTTATATATGACCTTTTTCATTAATGTCAAAGGGGGATAAAGACTTTATTGGGAGAAAGACCAATTTAGGGGAGATCTAGCTTGGAGAGATGAGAATGATCTACTTTGTTAGAGTGTTTCCATCAATGACAAAAGGGGATATTGTTGAGGTATGTTATTTTTTTTATTGAGGAATTAATGTTTTCATTGATGTCAAAGGTTTTCTAGTATCATTTATGTCCTAGAGACGTTATTGTGATGTTGCAAGGTGAGTGTTCATGATGACATTGAGCATGGTTTTGTAGTCTTTGAGTTATGTATGAAGTATTGGCATATTGTTGTGGTGTAAAAATATCATGAGCTTCTTGAGAGTAGTGTATAAATGTGGTTTAGAATTAGAATTGGTCTTATATTTCATCTATAGTGGCAAGAAGGTCTAATTAGGGATTACAAGTATAAGCCTAGTGTGTAAAAAGATCCAATGTGGCCTAATAAGAGGTCAAAGTTAGTTTCCAAAGTGATAGAGATCATGTTAGCCTTACCATAGGTATGAGAGGTTGTTTAAATATTTATCATGAAGTTTCGAATGTTGATTCAAATGAAAAACATGAAAAGTGGATCTTTAGGTCTCTCATGTGCTAGAATTGAGTGTTACATACCCAAGAAGGAATTTTTGATGCTTGTTTACACGTGTGACTATTTCATGGGAATATAAGATCTTAGGGAGATATTTAAAATGTTCCTATAAATGTTTTCCAATAATTAGTAGTTGGTTTTATAGGTAGAAACTTATGAACAAATGTGAAGAATGGAAACTGGTTTAAAACCCTACTAAAACCCTCATACTGACTTGATATGGAATATCTTGTTGGGAATTGATCATAATTGACTATATGACCTATTTTTATGTTTTTATCAGGTATATTAATCTTCTAGGTACCTCCAAGTGGCATTGAGTGTTCATATGAGTGAGTGGAAGCTATAGGAAAACACTTATTTCTCAAAAAATTGGTATAGTAGGCAAAGTTAACCAAGTGAAAGCATAAAAATGAATGGAATTTGAATATTTATACTTATGTATCATTACCATGATGATTTATAATTATTTTATATAATTTTAATATGATATATCAATCATTGAAGTTGGCCTATCACTAAAAAGGCCTAGTAAGGAAGATAATGAAAAAACTAGGCAGGAGTGAGAATGAGTTTAGGGATATGTTTCAATGTATTATAAATAGATAAAATTACTTGAGGTTGTTAATAAATACTATAAAACATTTACATACTTTTTATATGTCTTTTATTTCATTTAAAATGTTGCAAATGTTGTTCACAAGATGACTTGTCTAGTGAAGATGAGACAGTGAAGGTGTAAGGTTCAGAGATTAGTCTATATATTCCATATTTAATATTATACCTATATATGTTTGTGTTTTGAGATGTTATAAATATTTATAAGGTTCCTAATCATGCATTATTACTTTTTAATAATGTATACATAGGTGTTGGAATGCATATTCACCATGACTAGTTCACAAGATTAAATGGTAATTCTAGGTATATAAGATGGAGTGAAGATTTTGAGTCACTATTATAGGAGTCAATATATCTATTGATCATGTTTATTTTTTTTTTACATATATAACCTATAAATTATTTATATAATATTTAAATATAGTTCAAGAAGTTAAAAATGTAATCCAAAATGGGTTATTTGGTTGTGCAAGAACTATGAAAGAGAAGTTTGACAAAGTGGTCTAAAAGCCCAATAATTGACACCATATTTAATGATATATCTATTATATGATGGTATATAGGTCAAAAAATTAATATTAATATGAATAATTATTCTTTTAAGTTTCCTTAGAAGAGATGAAAACATCATTCTTTACGACTATGTTTTCAGGGTCTTTGGCAATTTTTTGTATGATAGTAAGTTTGATGTTCCTGTGTCATTTTGATTAGTTTAGAAGTGTACCAATAATTTGGTGAAGTATTATAGGTACCAAAATATAATATACATTAATATTTAGTGGTGTAAAGCATATGAAATTTTAAATTCATCATGTCTATGAATTAATCCTATATCGAATAAGATAGATCACACCTACACTTCCGATTGTGATACAGTTGTTAAGCGAAAGCATGAACAATATGGGGATATAATAGATTAGGGGATAACTTGTATCACTTATCAAAATAAATCATGATATTAAGGGTTAAAAATCCTAAAATCTAACACAATCAGACAACAACCCTAATGGAGTCCTAAGGTTTAAAATGTTCACTTTATTCTTATAGAAAGAAAGAAAAATCTAATCTCGTGTAGAAAAAATCTTGTGACACAAAGTGGAGGTTAGAAGAAATAAAATAAAAAACTAAAATAAACATGTATTATAATAAATATACTCACATCAATTTATAAAAAATCCTAAATATATGGAGAGAAGAATACAAATACATTATCTATCTACTCTTACAAAGGAGAAATAAAGTTAGGAATACTTGCATTTGAAGACGAACCCACCGAGCCTCAATCTCTCCCTTGGATAAGGTGATTCATAAGAAATTGTCATGGTATTTAAAGATAACTAAGATAAATCATCTCTATTCTACATAACCTACCTAAGCATCCAAAATAATTCTCCATAAGATAAGATCAGTATCTCCAAAGAAAGTATGGAACCCTAAGCTTGATTCCTCAAGTAGAATGGTCAATAAATAGATGTTCACTCACACTTATTTGCTAATAATTATTCTCTTATCAAATGGTGGGAAATAACCTTGTATATATAGGTGGATCTTTCCCTAAATCCTTTCAATAATTGTAGCTTTAGGGGGTTGACCCAATTGAACTAGTGTGTTTTTAGGGACAATTTCCATGTTTGTGCTAGGTCAGCCAAAAATCTAACAAACTAAGAAATTAAAGAATGCCCCTAAATTGTATTGGGTTGACCTAGTCAACCTAATACAATTTATATTCAAAAAAGATGCCAAGGTAAGAAAAAGAGGAATGGAAATAGTAAAATACTGAAGGAGGTATGATTGAGAAGAATAAGCTTAGGGTTAATGGTTTTAGGAGACAAGTGTGTAGATTTCAAGTGGTACAGTGAACAACAATCTTACAAATCACTGATGGTATACCCACCCCTTTCTTATTCCACCCCTTAAGGCATTCATTTATAAATATTGAGACTTGATAGGTTCTTGCAAGACATAGAGTATCAGTAATCAATAAAAGTTTAATAATAATATGTGTAAACATATGCCCCACTCAAATCTCATCACGTGCCATGTAAGTGCAACATGGGATGGTGCTTCAAGATAAAACATGATAACACACAATATTGATGCTATTTAATGTGTAGCAAGTATAAAATAAGATAAATGAAAGGACTAAATTGGAAAATATGTAACTTTAATTTACCTTAGTGTTGTAGATAGAGAAGTAGACTACAAGAGATGTGAAGGTGTCCAATGTAGAGAATGTTGTCTCCAAATCTTACACCCTAGAATGAGGTGTTCAATCCTATTTTAGATTGTGACAACATTGATTCATTTATAGGCATGTGGGTGTGCCTATAGGGGAAATGAAACTATAGATTTAAAGGGCTAGCTCCCTATATATATTTTGTAAGATAATCTCTATTTAAACCAGTTGATTGAAAGGAAAAGAGTTAGAATTTTCATGAAATAAACCTATTCTAAGAATGGTGATGCACCAAATATTGTCATCCACATGAATGCCATAACCTAGTGCATGATATAGAAAAATACATAGACCATTCTCAAAATTTATAAAATCTAACACAATGTTCAGATAGAGGCAAGATGAATGAAAGGATGCAAGGTAGATGAACTGAAAGACACCATGTATATTTAAAGAATAGTTATACACATGAAAAAATTTCATACACTTGGATGCACCCTATATGATTGTTAGACCAAAATTTTTATTCAAAACATGAATGATAAAGGACAAAAGGATGAAACCATCACTTGTTATCACTATGTGTCTCTTACACACTTAGATAATTGTTTATAACTTAAAATTAATAGACCTATGCTTAATTTCTTAAAGGTAGGGAAATGACAATAATTTAGCAAGGCTTCACGATATGTTATGTGGATGATTTTAACTTAGCCCAAGGGATATATATATAGCACAAAAGATGTGAGAGAGGGAGATAACTTTGAGTACCAAAGAGAGGAATCAATATGTTAGGATTCATTGTCTTCAACTACAATCATCTTTCCTAATGATGCTCTTTTAAGCCACATGATTGATACATGTCATCTAAAGTGGTTACAATCTTGGCCTGTCTTTTCAAATGTGCTTTTATGGTTACTTAATAGATTCAGGATACCTTGGGGAAGGCATCAATTGGTTTTGATAAAGGAATCTACATGTGCATTTTTGTCCCGATGCTTAATAGTCTCCCATTGACTTGTTGAGGTGTGCAAAGGTGTAAGGCATGAGTCACTCTCATTCTATTAGACTCAAAGAGGCCTTGCTAGGAATCTATGTGCATAATGATTGATCTTTCTATTGGCCATATAGAATGACCTATATCATGACTTGATCAATGGTGAAATGGTCCTCTAGTATTATTTATCAAATAGAGAATGCGAGCCCTTGGATTCTTTGGATTTGAAAAAGGACCATTTCTCTATTGATAATCCTTGTGTTTGAATGCCAATGACTAGTCCTCCATCATGAAATTGATGTATATACAACCATCACTCACTAGGATAATTCCTTTGGGTCCCTTATTACTTTAGGTCTTTTCTTGACACTCATCCCAAATGATTTCCCCATGGACACATTCTCTAAAGTAAAATGATATTTCAGATCTCTCTTGGCTCTTCCATATCCTTTTGGTCCCTTTTCCAATTGCCCCTTCAGAAACCTTCTGAAGGACCCTTTTGAAACCATCCTTCTATAGACACTACAGGTGTTTATACCCTTTGAAATTTGAAAGTGTCCCTTCAAAAAAGTTTTGAAGGACACTTTAAAGGGAAAGTGTCCCTTTGGGAAAATCCTTTGAAGGGAATCTATCCATTCAGGAAAGTTCTAAAGGACACTTTAAAGGGAAATTATCCCTTCTTAAAAGTTATAAAAGACACTTTGAAGAGAGAGTGGCCCTTCAAAAAACTAAAAAACACCATTTGGAAAGATTGTTTTGAACAAAAAGTCTAAAATAATTCTTTTAGAAAAGCTGCAAAGGACAATCTTTTGAGAAAAGACAAAGGAAGGATTCTTTCAAAAAAATTGTTTGAGACAAAAGTCTAAGATAAAAAGGCCAAAATAATTCCTTTGGTGAAGGCAAGGAGATAATTATTTTAGACCTTTTGTCTAAGACAAAAGTTTGAGACAAAAAGCCCAAAAGAATTTAAACTTTGGGAAAAAGACTGAAAAGAAGCTTTGAAAAGGACAAACAAAAGCTCCAAAGAAAATTAAAAAAATAACTGGTGTTTTACAAGTTATTTAAAATAGACAAGTGAAAATTGAACTTATCCAAATGAAGCTATAAGATAAGATATGAAATTTGACTAACATTCATTATGATTTCGAGGGGAGGCATGCCTGTTATGCCAAAGACTAGTTGCCTAAATCCTACCATTGGGCATGGAGTCATGCATAAGGAACTCAAAATAACTTGAACAAGATTCTTGTCTAAAAACACACAATATAGATGATCAAATGCACAAATTCAAAGAAGTGTACCAAACATGAGGAAGGAATGACACTTGTACAACAATGCACTTAGGGAGCACAACATCCAACTAAAAGGAAATACACATCTAAACTAGTATTTACACAAAGACAAGCAAGGACTAATAGAAAAAATTAAAGTGTATCCCATTTATAGGAATATTAAACTCTTTTCCATTCATCTTGGATAGCTGAAAGGAGTTGCTTTTCTTGCACTTATTGATGATGAAAGGGCCACTCCACAAAGTGTCAAACTTTGTATGTCTACCTAGCTTTTCTCTATCTTCATCCCATTTATAGACCAAGTCACCCTCTTTGAACATTTTTTCACTTGTTCTTTTGTCAAATGACTTTTTCATGAGTACTTTATGGTGTTCCATAGCCTTGTGTGCATCATCCCTTGCCTCTTGTATCTGTATTAGTTTTATCAACTTGACTTCCATTAGAGTGTTTTCAAGTTATTCCAACTACTATGTAAGTTCTAGGGTAGGGAGTTATTGGGATATGGATAGCCTAGCTTCTCTCCCATAAACAATTACAAAGGGATGGTTACTAATTGGTTTCTTAAGAGTAATATTATCTACCCATAAAGTTGTTTTTAACTTGTTGTGCCAAGCTCTTTGACTGTTCTCCAATTTTCTCTTAATGATCTTAATGAGTTTCTTATTGGTAGACTCAGCCAATCCATTACCTTGAGGGTAGTAATTGGATGAGGTACTCAAGTGAAATCCATTCCTACCTGCCCAATCAAAAGTTTTGACACTTATGAAATTAAGTGAATTATCAAAAATGATGACATGAGGAACTCCAAACCTTGTTATAATGTTCTCATAGAACTCCAAGATAGCATTTTCATTCACCTCCATCAATGCAATTGATTTTACCCACCTTGTGAAGTAGTTAGTAGTAGTCCATATCTATTTGTGTCTAGCACTTGATGGAGAGTTGATCATACAAATGAAATCAAGGCCCTATTGCATGAAAGGCTAGTCCACTTGGATAGGATTCAATGGAAGGGCTAAAAGTATCTATTTGCATACAAAGAAGGCACATTGAGGACACACCTTAGCCCAATGATAATAGTCCTTAAAATGACTAGGAAAATTGTAACCAACCCTCAATATCTTTGTAGTTTTAGTTCTAGGAGAGAAATGACCTTCATCAGTACCATTGTGAAAAATTTACAATGGCATGTCAAATTGACCACTATCAACACACCTCAATATCACACCTTTTGCATCCTTCCTAAAAATAACATTATCAACAAGGCAATAGGGAATGATCTACAATCTAAATTATCTCTTTTGAGACTTTCTCAAACCATTGGGACACTCACCATTTTGAAGAAAACTAATGATGTCTTGTGTCCAGCTCTAAACTAGTTTGTGATCAGCTGGTTGGGTGTGAACTTGGTTTATCAAGACCTCTTCTTTTGGATCTTGTAAATCTAAAGCTAAATGCTCACATAATCCTTGTCTTCTCACCAAGTTTGTCACCTTGATGTTCATGTCATAATCCATTACCTTTGTGATCTAACCAACTCTCTTTTCATTGAGGTCATTACTTAAGAGAAACTCTTTTGTGTTGGGATGAGAAACCATGACATGTATCTTATTGTTTGAGTCCATGTACCTAATTTTTTTCAATCCCCTTATCACTACCAAATACTAATTCTCAATAAATGTATATCTAACCTCATAATCCTCTAATCCTTGGCTAAAGAATGTAATTGGTTGCTCTATCTCTTCATCATTCTTTTGGATAGGCATGGTTGGGATTGTATTAAGGTTGGTGAAGGTATAAAGTATGAAATCTTTGGAAAAGTTTGGGTTTAAGAGAGTAGGGGATTTTTCAATTGCTTGCTTGATTGTCTCAAAGCTACTCTTTTCGTCCTTGTCCAAGTAAAAACTTTGTTCCTTTTTAGTAGGGATATGATAGGCTTTACCATAGCTACAAAGTCTATAATAAACCTTCTAACAATTTTTATTTTCCCTAAGAAGATTTGTAGTCCCTTCTTATGTTAAAGCAAGGACAAGCCTAGGATAGCCTCAATCCTTTCAAGGCTAATAGACAAGCCTCTTTTTGAAACAATGTGCCCCTAAATTTTACCTTCATGAACAATAAAGATGCACTTTTTTGGATTAAGGGATACGCCATACTCCCTAGAGTTATAAAACACCTACTTTAGATGTTTCATATGATTAGCAACATATTTTGAAAAAATAGTAACATCATCTAGGTACATAAGTAAAAAGTTATTAATCAAACATTTAAAATCCATGTCCATTGCTCTTTGAAAAGTGGCTTCAGCATTGGAAAAACCAAAATACATCTTCTTATAGGAAAAGGTTCCCCACTTTGTAGTGAAGGCTGTCTTGAACTGATCCTCCTCATTTACCAATATTTGGTTGTAACCTAAATAACCACCAAGAAGAGAGAAGAGTTGGGAACCTGAAACAACTTGTAGAATTTACTCCATGGAGGGTAGTGGATAATGATCTTTGAGAGACACTCTATTAAGGTCTCAAAAATCCAAACACATCTTGATTTATCCATTATTATTTTAGATAGGCACAAGATTGGCCACCCAAGTTGAATGTTTGATAGGAAAGATGATCCTAGACTCAATCAACTTGGTTAGCTCTTTCTTCATGAGTTTTTCTATTTTGGGATTGATAGGCCTTTGCTTTTTCCTGACCGATTTAGTTCTATGTTATAAATCAATAGTATGATGTTCTAGACTTGGATCAAAAAATTTCAAGTCTTTATACTCCTAATCAAAGATGTCATGAAACTCTTTGTACAATTCAATAAAATCCTACCTCTCAGGCTGAGAACATACCTTGCCAATTTTCAAAAGTATGTCCTTTAAAATCAAGACTCTTTCATAGTTCTTTTCCTTTTTTGACATGCTCACTCTTTTTTTATTCTTTTGATCATCCTCATTACAAACACTCTCTAGGGTAATCAGCCCCTTAGGTATCTTGTTTGTCTTCAACTGAATGATTTTCTCTTCATATTGATCATGTAGTCTCTTTTAGTTTCTTGAGGAAAAACCTACCTCATTTTTCAAGAAGTGTGCAATGTGTTCATCACTTTAAAGCACCTATCATGACACTTCATTATCTATAATATAAGGTCTCATAATTATCTTGATATGATATTGATACTTCTCTCGTCCCAAATCAACAACTATATCAAACCATGCCCCTATGGTAGCCAATCTGTCAGGATGTTTATTGGAATCCTTTGGTATGTGTTGTATGTTGAAGGAATAAAATTATTCAAGTAGGTCCCATACCCTATGATTTTAGGATTTAAGCAATGGATCCTTATCTATAGCCTAATTTCTTATTTGGTGAATGACCAGTTCACTATCTACATAGACATTTAAACTCTTGATTCCTCTCTTTTTTGCCCATTAGAGACCATGAACTAGGCCTTCATATTCTGATACATTACAAGTGTATCTGAAGTGGAATATATATGAGAAGTAATAATGATTATTTTATGGAGAGAGTAACATAACACTAGATCCTATGCCCACTTTGCTTCTCGAGCCATCAAATAACATTTCCCATATCCCATCAAGTTCCTAGTCTTCATTAGTGAGTGAATGGATTGAAACATCTTTTTCATGTATACAATAAAATCCCAAATAAATTTATTCTATGAAATTATATGGATCCATTCCATGTTTTTTAGTGTTTTAATTATCAATGAAAAGATCAAAAATACCTTCAAGGAGGGAAGATGATTCACCATCTATGACACATTCTTCTTCTTTGCTAATTAGACAATTATGATTTGAGTTTGTCTCTATGTATGGCTCAATATGAAACCTTGATAAGTGCTAAGTCCTTATGGTTAATTTCATTCCATACCTTGTTTTAAAAGCTAAGAAAGACCAACCAATAGAAAGGTACCCTCATATATTACCTGTGAAGTCTCTTGACAAACAGATAGCAAAATGAGCTAGAATGTCTACTACCACAACATCTTAAAAATTTGGGAAACTTAGGCAATCATTTAGAAAGACCTTCAAACCTTTTACCAATCCCAATATCTTAGTTGGAGTCTTATCAAGTTGTAACACACCTTTACTATGTGTTTCATACTTCAATCCCAATTTATCAGCCACCACCTTAGGCATGATAGTGGTACTAGTTCCACTATCTACAATACAATTATGAACCAATTTATCTCCCATAATGATTGTGAGATATAGGGGTGGAGGATTTTTAGATTTTGTGGATGGATCTAAGACATATTGGGAGAATTGGTAAGGGCCATGATATTGTACTTTGAAGTTTGACGGGCTACATGAATGTTTGCAAGTTATTCCTATAACAAATCCTTTTGACAAGGCATATACAAGACTTCCCAAAGAGATATGTTTGTCTTGGAATTATTAAAAGAATAAATAATGATTAGAGGCAAATTTTTCACCTTTTATTTCATTATTAAAGGTAGTGGGGGAGTCTAAACATATTGTGTTGTAGGTTTGACAATCCTACTTGCATTCTAATTTTGCTAAGGAGCATGACTGGTAGCAGGAACTGCATTAAGAGTCACACATTGTGGCCTTAGAGAGGCATCATTTGAATTTACATTTACTCCTAGAACATATCCTAGAGATATCTTTTTAGATCCTGTGTTGGCTAAAATCAACATGCTTTGATTCAACATGTAGTCATCCTTTGCTTGAAAATTCATCATGCCTACACTTTGGCTGCTACCTTTTCCATGAATATCCCTTTAACTGAGATTTTTTTCTTTTGATGTAATGTAAGGAGTAACTTCTTCTTGTGCCACCAAATCTTGGCTATCTTATCCAATATCATGCACAAACTAACCTTGAGGTTGTCCCCATTGGTCCAAATGAATCTCTCTTTGTACTAAATTAGCATGTATTAGGACAATAGCCTTCATGGAAGGAGTTGGATTAGGATTATATGCATTGGTATTCCTATTGAAACCTTATTGGTCCTATCCTCTTCCTTTATAGTTATATTAGGGGGGAGCTCTATAGCATTATTAAGGATATTATTGATGGTTAGGTGGAACACTTGCCTAGAACTGAGCTTGCTTGAGCTAAGATCACAATGTTTGGATCTCTTCATCTTTGTCCACAATAGTATCCACCTTCTTGGGAAATGATCTTAACACGACATTGGCATTAATAACTTGTGCTTCACTTAGACCTTCAACCAAACTATGAGACAACAAATGCATGGAAACTCTTGAAGGTAGCTTTCTATCTTATATTAAGCTACTCTCAGATGTAATAGCTATTTCATATAGATCTAGTAGAGCGAATCCTCCCATTGACTATAACATCACCAACACATTAGTACCAATACACTTGAGATAAGTGGGGAACACAAAGATAGTAGGAGGTCTCATGACTAGTGGTAACCTATGCCAAGTCCTTTAAAATATTTCATTAAAATATCCCATGGACTTAATAGGACCTCTCTTTATCATGTTCAGTTGATGGATCAATGAAGTGTGGTCACTCTTATTCTTAAATCTAGTCAACAAAAATTCCCCAAATCCATCCCAACTTGTAATGCAACCACCTTCCAAAGTCCTATACTAGTCAAGTGCTTTGTCTTTTAGAGACATAACAAGTAATCTAATGGCTATGTTGGCTTGGGTGACATTATGGAAGTTACAAAAATTTGAAATGTCCCTAATATTATTAGATGGGGTAATAGGACCCTTTCTATTGAAACTAGGGAGACTCTTGGTAGCATTGGGAGGAATAGGGTCATATGCAAAAGGTTAATTGGATTTTGGGTGTTGAAGGTCGAGAAAGGTTATTACCTCTCCATTTCTATTCTTTTCTCTTGATCTCTTGTTTCTCTAACTTGCTCAACTTCTTCTTCTTCTCCAAAACCTCCTTTCCAAGGATCTGTAAGCATTGAGAATGGTTTAGGGCATTGTTCTTCAAGAAGAGCTTTAACTAGAGGGGTTTGATCAGAATTCCTAGATGACCTAGTGAGGACCATGAAGTATAATGTGGGAAACTTGATCTATAACTAGAGATTCTCACCTTTTGGAATCACCAAATGTTGGAATAAGGATATTTATAGAATAATAAGCTTGTCAAGACCAACATTCACCTTGAAAATAACTGGTCCTACCAGGCATGCTAGAATTGTTGTCTCCAAATATTGCACCCTAGAATGGGGTGTTCAGTCCTCTTCTAGATTTGGGCAATGTTGGATCATTTCTAGGCATGTGGGTGTGCCTATAGGGGAAATAAACATTTAAATTTAAAGGGCTAGCTACTTGTATGTATTTTGGAAGACAATATCTATTTAAACCTATTGATTGAAAGGAAAAGAGTTATAATTTACATGAAAGTAACCTATTCTAAGAATGGTGATGTACCAAATATTTTCCTCCACATGAATGCCTTAACCTAGTGCATGATACAAAAAAATACATAGATCATTCTCAAGCTTTAAAAAACCTAGCATAGTGTTTAGATAGAGGTGAGATGAATGAAAGGATGCAAGGTAGATGAACTAAAAGACACCATGTATATTTCAGAAATAGTTATACATGTGTAGAAATTCCATACACTTGGATGCACTCTATATGATTGTTAGGCTAAAAATCTTGCTCAAAATATGAAGGATAAAGGATAAAATAATGAAACCATCACTTGTTGTCATTATGTGTCTCTTACATACTTAGATAATTATTTAGAACTTGAAATGAATAGACCTATGCTTAATTGTTTAAAGGTAGGGAAATGACAACAATTTAGTAGGGATTCACCATATGTTGTGTGGATGATTTTAACTTAGCCCAAGGGCTGTATATATATCATAAGAAACATGAGAGAGGGAAAGACCTTTTAGTACCAAAGAGAGGAATCATTTTTTTAGGATTCATTGTCTTCAAATGCAACCATATTTTCCAATGATGCTCTTTTTAGGCACATGATTGATCCATGCCATCTCAAGTGGTTGCACTCTTGGCCCATATTTTTGAAAATACTTTTATGGTTTCTTAGTATATTCAAGATACTTTGGGAAAGGCATCAATTACTTATGACAAAGGAATCCACCTATGTAATTTTATCATAAAACTTAACAACCTCCCATCAGCTTGTTGAGGTATGCAAAGGTATAAGGCATGAGTCACTCTCATTATATTAGCCTCAGAGAGGCCTTGATGGGAATCCATGTGCACAATGATTGATATTTCTATTGGCCATCTAGAATGACCTAAATCATGACCTGATCAATGGTGAAATGGCCCTTTAGTATGCTTTATCGAATGGAGAATACGAGCCCTTGGATGCTTTGGATTTGAAAAAGGACCATTGATCTATTGATAATCCTTGTGTTTGAATGTTCATGGCTAGTCCACCATCATGAAATTGATGTATATACAATCATCACTCACTAGGATAATTCCTTCGGGTCCCTTATTACTTTAGGTCTTTGCTCAACACTCATCCTAAATGATTTCCCCATGGACACATTCTCTAAAGTAAATGGTATTTCAGCTCTCTCTTGGCTCTTCCATATCCTTTCAGGCCCTTTTCAAAGTGTCCCTTTAGAAACTTTCTGAAGGACACTTTTGAAACCATCCTTCTTTTGACTCTACACGTGTCTATACCCTTTGGAAAAGTTTTAAAGGACACTTTGAAGGGAAAGTGTCCCTTCAAAAAAGTTTCAAAGGATACTTTGACGGGAAAGTGTCCCTTAAAAAAATTTCTAAAAGACACTTTGAAGGGAAAGTGTCCCTTCAAAAAAAATTGAAGGACACTTTGAAGGGAAAGTGTCCCTTTGGAAAATTTCCAAAGGACACCCTAAAAGGAAAGTGTCCCTTTAAAAAAGTTTTGAAAGACAATTTGAAGGGAAAGTTTCCCTTCAAAAAGGTTTTGAATGACACTTTGAGGAGAGAGAGACCCTTCAAAAATCTCAAAGGCACCCTTTGGAAATATTATTTTAGATAAAAAGTCTGAAACAATTCTTTCAAAAAAGTTGTGAAGGAAAATATTTATAGAAAAGACAAAAGAAGAATTCTTTCAGACTTTTTATTTGAGACAAAATTCCAAGACAAAAAGTCTAAAAGAATTCCTTTAAGCAAGAGAAGGAGAGAATTCTTTCATACTTTTTATCCAAGACAAAAACTTGAACGAATTCAAACTTTGGGTAAAAGATCGAAAAGACACTTTCAAAAGGCCAAACAAAAGCTCTAAATAAAATAAAATAAAACAACTAGTCTTTTACAAGTGATTTAAAATAGACAAGTGAACATTGAACGTAACCAAAAGAAGTTACAAAATAAGGTATGAAGTTTGGATAACAAATAACACTAAATGAACCTATATAAATTTGTGCAAAAAATTAGCCAAAAATCATTTTTTTTTGGAATATAAACATATGATAGTGGAAAATAATATCAACATCATCAAAATTCTAATGTATTCTATAGTTTGCAAAATGGATGAGTAAAAACAAAGATATAAGCAAAACAAGGAATCTGTAGGACAATAATTGAAAGATTTGAATTTTGAAAAGTGTTTTAAAATAAGGGAAAAGATAATTCAAATTTTAGTTTGACTTGTGAGAGAGGAAAAAGAGAGATCTAGAGAAAAAACAAGCTAGGATGGTGATGAGATGACATGCTAAATAGGGAGAGACTCTAGAGGTGGCAGCATGTGTTATATGACCTAGGCTCAGACATTTCGGTATAACTAGTACATGATATGTATGAGATGATAGTAATAGGGTAGAGGACCGTGGGGCTAATCATATTTTTGATAGCTTTGATCTATGAGAAATTTCCTATATACCAACTAGTTGGTTAACCTCATGTGATCGATGATAGGTTATCTTAGGTGTAAAGATGGAGGGAGGACCAAGTAACATGGGTTATGCCCCACATGTTAGCATTATAATTAGTGAGATGTGTATATATATAACATTTTGGTATATTATATTTTGGATGTGTATGTGGTCATCATGTTTGATTTTGGTTATTTTATTATGGTTAAGGTTGTGCATAATTATGATATATTTCTTTCTAGCACATGTATTTAGCTTTGTTGTATATGCTATAGGAAATATATGAGATGTGGTTTCTTTCCTAGAATTATGAAAAACACATGCATGATTAAAAAAATAAGCAAAAATGACATAGAAAAATTTAATCAATCAAGAAAATGTACTACACACTATTTCAAGCTAGGAAATATGTAATAACAAGAAATGAATAAGTATAAAGAAAAAATAAATGGAAAAAACAAGATGGTAAAAAGTAATTTCTTTTTAAACCAATGTGAAAGATTTTTGCACCAAATTAAAACATGTAAAATCATACTAATATCACATTAAGAAGTATGACAAACAAAGTAATAAATTGAAAGGTATATAAAAGGGCATAAATGGTAATAAAAATAAATAAATAAAGGTCAATCAATGATACTAAATCATGTTGAGAATTATGAGAGAAAAACAAATTTGTAAAAGATTGGTCTTAAACTGATCATACTAATTCAAGCTAGGAAGTATGAAAAATTCAAGAAAAGGTTGAAATCTTACACGCACTCAAAAAACAATAAGATAAAAAGGTAAAAGAAAAAATAAGTAAGCATAAAACATACTAATTCAATCTAGGAAGCATGTAAAATTAAGTGTATATTCATAATTGATTGAATTTTATCTCAAATTTGACACATGTAATTTGGATGGTGACTTGGGTATTAGAAATTTTTGTGAGGAGGGTCAAGTCCTATCCATGGTCTTACACTATAAATTGACAAAGAGAACACCACTAGGGTGAAATAAACAAGAAAATTTGGTAATCAAAGATGTGGGTAATAAGAAGGAAAATATGATAATTTGTGAGGATGGTTGGGTCCTATACATAGTCTTACAAGCAACTCACAAATGAAATCCCAAGGGGAGGAGGTGATAAGTACACCAAAATCAAATATCAAGAGGAAATATAAGGGAAATATGGAGTGAAAAAGGGAGTGTAAAAATAAAACATAGGAATCTTATGAGAATACCTTAGGAGGAAAGAGGCATACTAAGGACATGAGAAGCTACTAAGTGACTAGTGGTCATCTATGTACAAAATAAACCTATTTGCTATAAACAAAGTTTTGTAGGAAAATAAGTGGGATACTAAGATAAAATAATGAAGGTATATTAGTATAAGAGAAATAAAAATGTACCTACCTTCCCAAGACATCATATACCACTACTTGGTCCTCCCTTCATCTCTACACTTAAGGTAACCTGTCATCGACCACACGGGGCAACCTAGCCAACTAGTACATAGGAAATCTCTCATAGATCCAAGCTATCGACAATATGATTGATCACATGATCCTTTAACCTATGAATATAATCTAGTACATATCATGTAACAATTTGACCTAGATGATAGAGCCTAGGTCATATAACACCCACTGCCACCTTTAGAGCCTCTCCCTATCTAACATGTCATCTCCTTGCCATCATAGCTTATTTTCTCTCCAAAGATATTTTTTAATTCTCTCACAAGTAAAAATGATAAATGAATTATCTTGATGAATAAATATGATATAAATATCATAGAACAAGACCTCTACAAGATATGGATTCAAGAGAGAGTAGGGAAGACAGTTGTTGAGAAGCTCAAAATTGCTAATTTATGTGTTACACCCAAGCAATGATCACTTAGAGGTCTAAGTCCAAAAGAATACTTTTTCACCCAAGTTGGTAGTATTGGGACATGTATTCACATTTTGATGGTCATATATGGTTGAAAAGAGTATTCATGGCATAAATATCATAAAATGAGGAGGGTATAGTATATTTTTCTTCCCATGTACACCTACAAGCTTTGTTTACCTAGAAAAGACCACCTACAACTGATTGTGAAAACATATTTCATCCTTGAAGAGAGTTTATATATAAAGACATAGGTTTTAAAAATATGAATGTTCCTAAAATCCATATTGGATCCAAAAGGCATTTCATAGTGATTCTAAAGTTGGTTCATGCCTACAATACTTGTTTTCCCCAACAATTGATAACTACAGTTAATTGTAGTTGACAGAGACCTAAATGGTTATTATCATAGGTATTTAGCATGGAAAATTAATTAAATAAGTAAATAAAAGGCCTATAAGTTGGTATTAAATTTTTCATAGGAACTTGTACCGAGTTACACAACTTTAGATGAGTAGTACACACCTACAGGAAAGAGAAGACAGTCAAGAACTTGATCCCAGTCTAGGATAATCATGGTAGGGAATGAACAAAGCAAAGTTTAGAAAAATTCTAAAGGTTTAAATAATCAAAAATTGATCCCAAGCTAGGTAATAATTTCCCATGGATATATCATAGTTGATTTTTAATAGATAAAGGGTCTTAATAAAGTAATATATAGTCTATGTGATGAATATTCCATATAGTATGTCCTCTTAAGAGTCTATTTTGGATTTTATAAGAGGTTGGAAGGTCTAGAGACCTGAAAAAGGGATGAAATTTTGTGTAGAGTGTATATAAAACTTTGATAGGCCATTAATATACTTGGTTATTCTATGCAAATAGGGGAAGTGCCTTCTATTTTATCTCAGATAGAGGGCACTCCCCATAGGCATAAAACCTATAGTTTTAGAAAGTAGAGATGGTCATGTGAGTTATGATCTATTTATACTTTGAAATAATGCGTATAAGGTTTAATGATACCTAATAAAAATATGGAAACCAAGGACATAAGGGTGAAACTCAATAGGGTAATCTATACTCTTAAGGTTATAGGCAGGCCTATTAGGCATGGTTCTAAGCCAAAGCCAAATGGAGGGTAAAATTTGTTTATAACCTCAATTGAGAAATAAATTGGACTTAACCATGTTCATATGGATGTATTATATGTGTTTTAATCCTATATCTTTTAATGGAATCCATGAGAAGCCATTTTTGAGCTTTAAGACAACTTAGGCTTACTAAACATGGTTAGGCCTAGAGTTAAAATGATAGGACACTTTCAATTTTATCTATTAGTGAGAATTATAACATATTATACCATGTTATGAGGGTATTAAATATGTTTTCAAGCCTCTAAATTGTAGATAAAACATAATAAATTAAATTTTGACCTCAAAGACAACACTAAGCCTGCACAAATGGAAGGAAGGGATCAAATAGGTAACTTCAAATGCTCACATATTTCTTGATAATATGAATGGATTACAAAGGAGTTTATGGAGGTTTATTGAGGTCCTTAAAATCACATTGGAGCAATTGTTTTTCAATTCCAACATCCCAACTTTATGCACAAATCTTAAGGGCTTAAACTATGTTAAACCCTTGATAAACCCTTACAAGGACCTAATTGGAGAAATGAAGTTGTAGATACATCAAAATGGACCATAATGAAAATTAAACTAGTTGTATGTTGTATATTAATCTTTAGGGTTTCCCCCCATCAATGTTTACACTACCCTAATTTTATGGATAGGGTATAGAATTGATCTTTTGACTTAGCTAGTGAGAAGGGTGGAAAACTTTAAGTGAGCTGATTTTAAGGTGTGTCTGATGCCTATAAGGACATGGAGGGTCTTTAAAAGTTTCATACACTCCATTTTACATATTTTCATGGAAACTAGATGCATTTTTGGAGGCCAAATGTGCAGGGTGCATGAAGGAAGAGTTTTTTCGAATGTAGATGGTGATAGCTCATTTGAAAATGATGTTAGATGACCAATATTGAAACCAATTCATGGAAAAGAATGTATTAAATCCTTCCATCTCATTCCAATAATTATACCTATCCCTAGTTATTCTTGGGCATTCAAATAGATGTAGATGATGAAGGCAATGTTTTGAGCCAAAACAAGGAGTTTCATGCCTTGTATTGATAGTTGTACTTCCTAACCTTGCATGGTTAATTTAACATATTATTCTCACACATATTCAAATCCTTTTCTCATCTTGAAAAGTGTACTTATGACATTTTTACTTCTCTCTTCTCCTCTTTCCTTAAATTTCTATAAGAACTAGCCATTTTGGCTTTTGTAACTTATGCTCCACCTAAGTATTGAAAAGCCTTGATCATTTGTATACCATTTGATCAATAAGACTACTAATTTTTAACTCTTATATTAATTTTCATAGTGTGTTTACTTGGATTATTTATTTTTCGTAGTGATGACTTTTTGTTTCCTTGGTACTATTATTTTATTCTCTCACCTACTCGTAGTTGGAAAGATTCTTCTTACAAGGAATGTGAAGTGTTTTATGATGTGTCAAGGTTGAGTGAGTTAGTTTATTCAAATAGTGCCATTCTAGGCCTCTTTTATAGTCCTCCTAGCCTAAACATTCATCACAACCTCATAATGTAACATTGATGTGAAAATGTGCATATTAGAGAAGTGTATGTTTGGTTAGCTCCTTGTTCTCATGTGTAACATGCAATTAGTTGGTAGTCATCAACTATTTTTGGTGTACCACCTCCCTTAGGATAGTTTGATTTTAGTTTTATCTCTCCCTTTTACCTCAGAAAATTTAGGTGTAGTTGTGATCCAAAGTGGTACATCAAGGGAGTTATCCCTATCTAGATATTCACCTCATTCTTACGCTCACCCATAGCCTAGAGGTGTTTTAATTATGCCACTTGGATCAAGAGAGCTGAGACACATCCTCAAAGGGTGAAAATCCAAGTGACAATAATGATATCATCATGGTAGATGAAGATGATATTTTTGAGGAGTCCCTTGAATTTCATATCCAAGGTTCTTTGAAATGAGGCTCTTATGTTTGTAAATCTGAAGGGTTTCCCATAGTATACAAAGGTACCCTACTTAGTAGTGAATATTATCTTAAATCAATCACACTCCTACACAAGTATTTGGTTATATCTTGAGTAACCATCTAGCAGTGAAAATATCTCTACGCTTACAGCTATTTACATATTTTTATCCATTACTGGGAGGGGATAGTGATCTTTGAGGGATGCTTTGATCAAATACTTGAAGTTTACACACAACTATATCTATTCATTCTTCTTCTACACTAGAACTAGATTGGCCACCCATGAAGAAAGTTTGATTGGAAATATTATGTTAGACTTTATGAGCTTTCAGATATCTTTTATCACTAAGGGCTTAAGCTTTGGATTTATTGGCCTTTATTTTTACCTAATTGGCTTGAATTTGGGGTCAATCTCAATAATATGTTAGGCTAAGCCTAGCTCAAAGCCTCTAAGGTCTTGGTATCTCCATGTGAATATATCAATGTATCTTCCTATTAGCTCAATTAATTATTTTATTTAAAATGGATATCACACCTTACCAACCTTGAAGAGATTTTTATTAGAGATGGTTACCCACTTGAATATTTATTCTTTAACTGTCATGTTTCTTCTCTCACCCCTAAGTCAGTTATCATAATTAAAGATGCTTTCTAGCATGAATACCTCCTCAAGTATCTTATTTCCATTTAGTTGAATGATTGTTTGATCATATTTGTATTATAAGTGTGATTGATTCTTGATGTATAATTTAAATTCATCTTATAGGAATTTAATAATTTTTTTCACTTTCAAACACCTACCAATTTTTTGCATTGTTTAGGACTATCAATATAACCATAAGATTTATGAGCTACTTTAACTCATTGCTTATATTGTATAGGAGGCCATATTATGCACCCACAATTTTAAACCTACCAACATCATCATTTTATGCCCTTGGTATGTAATGGATGTTAAAAGCTGATTCAAACCCATCGATAATGTCTCATGCCCTATGTTTGTAATATTTTAGTAGACTATTCTTAGACATGTTTTATGCTCTAACCTAGTTCATGACTAATTTTTTGTCCCTAAATTCTTTCAACACATTGATTCCTTTCTTTTCTGCCAATCAAAGGCCCTAGATCAATGCATCATATTTGACAACATTGTTTGTGTAACTAAACTACAACTTAAATGCATGTAAATATCTCTCTTTTTTATCAAATATAATTACAACACCAACTCCTACACCATTTTTGATCCAATATTAATTTAAATATAACTTATATACTATTTTGAGATCCTCTTGTGCCTTTATGAGACTTGTAAATAAGGATTAATCTTAGAGAATATAGTACGTTCCTAAACCTATTTATTTTACATTTCCATATAGGTCAATATTAAATTTCTCATGCACCCATTCATCCAATAGGCTATCATGGATATCCTAAAGGGTTGTGGTAGTCTTGTGGAGAATTGAATCTCTTCTTGGTCAAAAATAGCATAGTTTATATCAGATGGGCTAGGGGAGTATGAATCTACATTTCTTATAAAAATGACTTTGACCTTGATAATCACCTTAGTTTCATATTTAATCCTAAGTTGCATGTGTGACCAATATGAGGATAAATATCCATCCATATTCATAGTCAAATCCTAGGAAAGACATACATCAAAGTAGGGGGTAAGTTAATCATTATGATGTCCTATGTAATGGAAAGACTCATACTTACATTTTAAGTCAGGCTTAGGTCTATGATGATCCCCACACTTTTAAATGTTATGCCATATAATTGGATGATGCCCTTTGAAATGGGATAATATATTATAATTATCATGCCTATGATTTATTTTAGCATCATTAAGTTATATGCACCCAAGTCTATCATATAGTTTTTGGATAATTTATCCACCCTTGATAATGGTTTGTTCAAAAAAAATTTTGATTTGTTTAACCTCTCAAATGGTCATCTATGAAAGTTTTATCAAATCTTAATCTATTTTTGTATAAATTAAGGTTTCACTTTATTTTGTTTTATTGATTATTACAATGTGGAAAATGACTCCCTTGAGAGATATCAAGTGTGAAGAGTCAACATCATTATGGGGATTAAATAAGGTTCTTTTAGGCCCCTTAGAAGTTTATAAATATCATATGGTACCATATTTCTTCACATACACTTAGCCAAGATGTCATTCCATCTTTCTCTAATGTATAACTCACATTTGAAAATGTTTTTTCATTATCTAATGTCAAAACTTGGCATAATATGAGAAATTAATGGAAAGGAAAGTAAAGAAGTTTATTGGTACATTAAAACATCATTTTTATAAGCCAATAAAACTCCATTTGTGATCTTGAATGTACGTACTATAGACACTATACTTTTTTACCCTATAGATGATTAATTATGTGTCATAGGTCTATATATTTATTTAATCCATAAATAATCCCTATCCTAAGGTTTAGTATATTTACCATTTAATTTCTCAATAAGTAGTTTTTACTATTACCTTTCTACCCTCCTTAATCTCCTAAATCCTTTTATAACCTAAGAATCTACCCTCATAACCACTTTACCCCCATATGGAGTCATTAGAAATAACTCCACCCATATCCAAGCCAGTTTTACCCACAATTGAGAAAAAGGCACCAAATCAGGTGAATTGGTGATGATTTGCCTATGGTCGTTGTTGATTCTCTAGATTAGTGTTGATCTATAAATACCTAGCCAGCCTTTAAATTTTGGACCCATAAACTTAGAGCCTCAAATTATTGTTATAATTCTTGGAGATTTAGTGACATTCTTAATGGCACTTTGCTATATTTCATTGCATTCAATTTATATCCTCTATGATTCCTAAGAAACTACCTCTGTCTATAGAATAATTTCATTATTCTCATAAGTTGATTGAAGGTAAGTTATCATGTTTCATTTTATCATTTTATATCAATTATTTTTTCTATCTATTTATTTAATTTTTAGAATATCATTTGCATTCCTCTATATCTATTTATCAACCTCTATTATCCAATAAATCTCATTTTATCTCTATTTTTATTAAACTCAATCATAGAGAGAATCAACACCAATTCATTCTAAATTGATACCAATTCTACCGATCGGTACCGATCTTATCAGGATCAGAATCGATCCACTATGTTTAATTCACAAAACTTAAGACCTTATTCCTATCCCCTGCCTATAATATTATACTAATTTATTATCATTTAAACATGGCCTTTGTTTGTAGATGACTTGAAATGGCTTAGTACATGACATAACTAGTATCACTGATCTTCCCATAATTTCCCAACACTTGTTTTCTGATCAGAGTGACATAGCCTTTAATCTATCCCTCTACATAATCATTTATTTGGTCTCTCGTGAAGCCACTGAAGAGTAATTAGCTATCATAAATGATGATGTATACTTTGCTTCATCTTAACAAGAGGAATATTTCACTTACATCAATAGTTTATTCAAGGACTAAATCTTAATTAACATTTTTATCATATCTTTTATATATTGTAATTTCATATGCTTTTTATCCACTTAATTACATAAATAGTGGACTAACATCCTTCTAAGGAAGTGTACCACTTCTTGGAACTGATCTTGGATTAGGTAATCCACTCATCTCTTTTATTAATCTATTTTTTTCAATCATTTACATTTGTGTAGGTTATCCTTCCTAGCCAAAAAGGAGCTCCCATAGTCATTGGATTTAAATTGGTACATAACATCTTCTAATCCATAGGTATTCCCCAAAAACCTTATCTTTATTAAAGTTTTTAAAATAAGTTGTATTTAATTAAAAGAATGTGAAAAAATACTTAAACTTTCTTGCAATCCCTATGGGACCATTAAGGTCTCACTTTTCTTGTTAAAATTCATTTCAAATTTATCTATCTTTCTCTCCCTTTATTTTGTTTGTTGTATTTATTCAAATAAAATACAAAATTAATTTTTTCCTTTTTTAAAGTTAAAAATAATTTTCATCCATTTTGCTTACTTAGTTGATTCACATAAAATAATCTAGGCATTGAATTTATCATAGTTGTCACCTTTTCCACACATAGACCAAATCACATCCATAGCAAACTCATCAAAAAATTTAACATAATGGAACTAACTAGAATTTCATCACCTAGTGATAACCTTATTCCTAGCGATCCCATTTGGATTTTACCACCAAGGGGAAAACCAAATTAGTACTCTAGCTAAGTATAAAACTTGGTTTTTTGATATATTCTAGCTAAGCACCTAACACCCTTATGTTGTGGTGTGTGAAGTGAGAGGGTAGGCCCCAATACTAGGCCAAGTATTGATCCCAGTATGGAAATCTCTGAGATCCTAAATAAAACCTAAGAGCATCCTAAGATTTCCACTTATTAGAACCCTCAGTAACCTTTTCTTTTATTATATCACACTTTAAAATTAAAAAGTAAAAAAAAATTAAGTGCATATTTAATGTGTGTATATTTTCATCTTCATTAAATACAAGATAATAAAAAATAACTTTTGTGTATTTTTTGTTTCTTGATTTTTTTCCTTTTATCGCTACATGTTTTTGATGTGGTAACATTGACAGAAGAAAACTAAACCCACATCTTTGTCTTCATCCATAGATAATTATCCTAGCCCTCCTCTTTCCCATAAGTCCATAGGGGAAGGTATTCCTTAGTATTACACCTAAGGTGATCCTAAATGTGCCACTATACTAGATAGTAATCCCATAGCACTTAACCATGATCTCAGCTCCTAAGCCATATGTATCCCATTATCTCCCTACACATAGTTTTATAGGAGCCCATACAACATGCTTTTAGAGGAAGGTGAGGGTTTTACCACTACTATGGTGTCTTCCCATAATAATCCTACTCTAACTAGTTCTGACACCACTACCATGCAACCCTTAAGTAATCCAACTCCAGTGATGTCTAGTGCTCCATTACCAACCACTACCCAAACTCTAAATGTTACCACACCTCAGCCTAAAACTACCTATCCTATTACCACATCACTTTAGAACCTAGTAATCTCAATCTTAACAACCCTTCCACTGATCCAAACTAGTATACCATTAAGTAACCAAATGCAACCATTATAACAAGCCCTTATAATCCAACCACCTCAATAGTATGTCCCTTTGACCACCTAGTATATAACACCTACATAATCTATTAGGTCTACATATATCCCTTTACAAGATCAATAGTATGTGGTGGCTTCTCAATCCATCATGACCACATTAGTTGGTTATCCTTATCCCAAAAAATTTACACTAACCTTCTTATGTATCAACTCCCATAATAAAATGTTTAGAGAGGAATCCTTCAACATAACTCCCAACTAGATCTCATGAGCATCCTTATAAATAGGATGGATAATTTATAAGCCTCTACCTCTTGGTAGAAGAAGGTGCTCACCTATGAGCACATTAGTAATGAGCCTATTAACCTATCAGTTCATATTAGGCCTTATCATCCATAGTGGAAACTCCTTAAGTTTACAAAGTTCTAGAATAAGGAGGACCCACAACAACACCTTCAAGTATTTAAACTTATTTAATACCTAAGGAATTCTATTATGTCATTAACTAGACTTGTTCAAGATTGGTATAGCTCAATCCCACAACATTCCTTCTTCTCATTTGGGTAGCTAGCTCAAATATTCTTAGAACACTTTTCTATCAATATAGTAAGAAAAGTTCCTATTATTGACCTTTATGCCATCTGATAGTTTGATGATGAATCTATCACTGACTTTGTGGCTAGATGGACAAGTCTCATTAATTAACTTACCTTCTCTCTACCATAACCCAAGTTGATCTCGTTATTTGTAAGAGCATGTGCTAAAAACATCTCATCAATGTTATGGGTACAATATTTTAAAACCTTTGATGAGGCATTTTTAATGTCCCAAAAGCTTAAAATTAAAGCCCTAATAGAAGGGGAAGTTAAATTTTAGAATAAAAACACTAAATATGATCCCTCTAAAGAGACTAATAACAACAACAATAAAACCAAAGGAGCTACCAATGTCATAGTTGTAAATTCAACACCACCACAAACCAAAAACCAATCTAAGCCCTCCATCTCATAGGCATAATATCAAAATTTATTAACACCATTTCACCCATGACAATATACCCCTTTAAGAGAATCCTATGAATCTATTTTAGATAAAATCTTAAAGGAATCTCTCATTGAGCTCCCTCTAGTGATATCTTTCAATGATTCTCATCCTAAACCTAGTTGGTTTAGGGAAAATGACTTCTATAACTTTCACCATGTAATAGGTCATGATGTCAGTATATGCTATTATTTAAATTGCCTAACACAAAATATTATTGTTTAAGGATAATTACAAATAGATAATCCTAATGTACCCATAAATGAATCTATACATATATTCAAGCAACCATTCCCTAATCACACTTCCACATCAAATTTTGTGTAAGTTAATTCAAGATTTACCATAAAACATGAGACTCATGTAATTTACATAATCTATGACCATATTCTACTTAAATAATTTTATAATATTCTCATCACTAATATACTTACAGGAGACACTTTTGAAAAATATAAACTAAGCAAAAACATCCCAGAAACTTAGTATAATTTTTTAGATCTCATTATTTAGGATCCCCTATAAGAAGCCATATTTGAAAGCACTCAAGACCTAAAAGAGGAAAATAATGTCAAAGAAAAGGTTTGCTTAGACATTTTTATAAGGTACCATTCCTTACATCATGTTAATACTTGCATCTAGTATACCAACTCCCACTAGTGTATTACTACCTGAGGAAACTATTATCTTACCTCAAAGTATCTGTAGATTAGTTCCCCCATTTCTAATAAAGAACTCAACTCTAGAGAAATCAAGGGAAAATCCATAGATGTCAAAAACAAAAATCTTGGATTTTTAAGGTGAAAATCTTTACAGCATCATCTTATTTGGATTGAACTCCCTAAAGAGGACATATCAACTACTCCTAAGTAGATTCAAAAATGAAAAACACCACTACCATGTATTTAGATAAGATCATCTATACTAGGACACCATCCTTTAGCTAAACTTAAAGATACCATTATAGAATCCACTGCTAAATCCCATGTACCATTAAAACAATATATTTCCAATGTGGTCATGCCAATCCATAACCCATTAAATCCCTATTATTCGTAAGGTTTAGGTATTAAGACTTATTCTAAACACAAAGTACCTACAATAAGGACCATTTAGATAGCTAGATCAAAAGGCTAGGGTTCAAGGTCACTATCAACACCTCAAAATTTTGAAAATCCTAATCAATATCAATTAAAAGGATCTTATTATAAGATCTTCAATCAACTTATCTAGTCCTCCCTTATCACACTACCACCCATAAATCCTATCAATCCTCATATTTAGAAACCATCATGGTATATATAAAATAGGACATGCATATACCATCAAACAGTGGGTCATGATACAAAAATTTGTAAGACACTAAAATTCATGGTTTGAAACATATTGGAAGAATATGATCTCTTAATAGAATAATCATATCATGGCCATCCCCATAGTCAAACTATTAGGGTTACATCCACTTCAAGAAGTAACACATTACCACCAACAATATTAGAATGAGTTGTAAAAGAGGATAAAACATCTAATAAATCCCAATATAAATCCCTCCTTCTAAATGTGGATAATTCTGAAAAAAATAGTGAACCCCCCTCTATTTTAGATAGATGTATTTCACACAACTACACAATCCCAAGCTCAAGGTCATAAGACCCACAGTCATAAGAAAATCAAAGTGATTATTACTAAAGCACAAGCTCCTGTTACAAATAATCTAATAATGCCTAATCCTAAACCTAATGTTTTTATTTTAAGAAAATCCCAAAACAAAAATGCTTCTAAACTTATACAAATATCTATTCTAAAAGAGATGCACCATCTTTAGGTTAAGATGTCTCTATAAACTTGTCCAAAATTCTCCACAACATTATGAGGCCATGATAGAATCATTATGGTCCATTGAGATATAATATAATGAGACCTAACCTTTGTCATATTTCATAGCATCACTCCAAAAACCCTTATCTATAACATTTCATGATTTAGAAATACCACATTTATAACCTAATGACCAAGATCCCACACTGTTTATCACTACCCAGATTAATCAAACTTGAATTAAAAGAGTCATGATTGATAATGGCACTAGTATAAACGTCATTTGCTCTCATGCATTTAAAAAACTTTAGTTACCTAAGATAGTTGTGTCCTAATCCCCTGCCATTTGATGATCTTTCAATGATACTATTACCCCTACATTAGGAATGGTAGTCCATATTCCAGTAGGCACATGTGTTCTCCCTAAATTATTCTACATAATTGAAGGGGAATTTTAGTAAAACATTCTCTTAGGATGTCCTTAGATACATGTTATACATTGAATTCCCTCTACTTTACATTAATGCATTAAGTTTGAATATGAGGTTAAAATCCACAACATCTCAAATGATCTCATCCCTTCAAAACTTGAAACTTCACCTTTCGACCCAATGAGGTCCTAATTCCATTAGAAAGTGATACCCCATCCTGATATAACAAATAATCCACTATAATGATGATCCCTACATCATGAATTAGTAATGAGTCTATTGATTATATATTTTAGCATCTTTTAATTAGAGAGTACCATTTATTGACACTTAATACTCTCCCTACTTGACAAGAATATGGACATCCAAATAAACAATAGGCTTATTATCTAAATTTGGGGGGAATTATTCCCTTTGGTTCACCTTTCCTGCACACCTATTTGATCTATGGGGGAATTTATTATCCTTCTTTAGGCCTTTCTAACTAAATCCATGCTAAAACTTTAAGGTCAAAATTTTCATTCCTTGATAAACTGTACTTTGCAGAGACATACCTACAATGGTGTGCCTATAATTTTTTTGGAATAAGACATTATGAAAAAGGCCCATATGAGGTTACATTGGGTTATTTCATAAAACTCCATGAAAATCATGGCCTCAACTGATCTGGGCAACAATTTAGGCAATAATTCAGGTGATGGTTCCACCCCAATTGATGATGGAACTTTCGGGAGCCATAACTTTTACACTGTAGCTCCAATTGACTCATCGTTTAAAATTTTGGAATGATAATAAAGAGAAGAACATGGTGAGATAGCATGGATATATTCTCAATGGATTTTGATCCTAAAAATCCAATGGAAGTTCCCCAAATTTCAATTTTAGTAGTGTAGTATAAAAATAGCAAGTTTCTAAAAATAGTAATTCCTCAAATTTTGTATTGTTTTAAATCATGGAAGTCAAACCAATTGATCTCCCTTTAGATTGGTGACCTTCCACATCTTCCCATTACTTTAAAAATGTGTATAAATGAATATGTAACTTGAATGGAAACCAAAAATCTCTTCCCAGAGATAAGCATATAGTTGTATTATGATCTTGAGTAATAAAACATCTCTTCTTAGAGAGTTCATTGTTACTGTGTTATTTTTGTTTTCTTGAAATATTTGTCAACCAAAAATTCTAAGTTTTGGATCTTCAAATTCATTAAAAATCCCAACTTTACCCTATAGATTACTCTCCTTCCAATCCTTGAAGAGGATACACCATCCTCACTACCCAATACCCCTTCTTTGCATAATGACATCATATCCATGCCTCTAAATATTTTTAAGTCAAAACCGTTACTATAGAATTGCTCATATATCAACATGATGGAGAGGTCCAAACTATTCCTTTATCCTACCCTAACATGATAGGGCAAAATGCTCCCACCATCCCTATTCTTTAGTGTTAGTATGATGAATCGATCTTAAATCATTTAGGTGCAGAGAACTCCCATCTATGTAAAGACCTTCTATTAGAAACCTCTAATCTCATAAATGAGTCCACTATTGATTTTAACATAGGATCCCATGAGACTTAGTGCATAATTAAGGTTAGTAAATCCTTAGATCCCTAGGAATATCAAGATTTCACTATGTTTATAACATAGCATAGTGAAGCATTCACTTGGTACTATAGTGATATGTCTGGTATCAATCCTAAAATCATCATCTATAACATCATCACATTCCCTTACACTAAACTTATCAAGTAAAATCTCTAAAAAATGTATCCTTTCATTTCAATCTTAATCAAAGAAGAGTTGTAATGACTCTTATCCATTAATTTTATCCATCTCATCGATTACCCTCAATGGGTATCTAACATCATCCCTATAGTGAAGCCCATGGGGGACTTCACCTTTGACTAAATTTTGAGAGCTGAATCTTTCTTGTCCAAAGGATGATTTCTATATTCCTAATATTAACTAGCTATTAGATTTAACTATTGGCCTTGAAATTTTGTCTCTAATGGATGGTTTCTCTCAGTATAATCATATCTTATCACACTATATGACCAACATAAGACTTTATTTACTACCCCTATGGAATTTTATGCTATCGAGTTATGCCTTTAAACTAAATAATGTAGGAGACAACTATCAAAAATCCATGGCATAAATTTTCCATGATATTATCCAAAACATTGTGTAATATTATGTGGATGATCTCCTCGGTAAATCAAAGCTATGAAAACACCACCTTTTCATCCTGAAGGTTATCTTTGCTCTTTTAATCAATTTTATGTGCATCTAAATTATAAAAAATGTATTTTAGAGTATTAATAGGCAAGTTCATAGGTTTTATTATCTCCATCCATGGAATATAAGTTGACCCTACCAAAATTAAATCCATTTTATAAATGCCACCCTCATCCAATCTTAAGCAACTACACAGTTTGCAAGGTAAATTGTAATCTATCCATCAATTTATGTCCTAGTTATCTAATCATTGTCAACCATTCCATCATATATTAAATAATGATATCTAATTTGAATGGAATTTTGGTTTTTATGAGGCTTTCAAATATCTTAAAATCTACCTTCTCTCACCACTAGTTCTCACCCCTCTAGAAGAAGGATAATTGTTCTTCTTATATATTTCCACTACCAACCATGCCCTTGGAGCCATGTTTGCCCATCTTGATGAGTAACACAAAGAGAAGGAAATATACTATATAATTCACACACTTATTAAATATGAGATGTGTTATTCTCATACTAAAAAGTTATGCCTTACTTTGGTCTTTATCACTACTAAGTTATGACATTATTTTCTCAATCATAAAACATATGTCATCACGAACACTAATCCCTAAAATTTATGCACTTCAAACCTTATCAGAATTAGAAAATGTCCAAATGGATTATGTTTTTGGTAGAATCTAATATTTATTTTATCCATCAAAAATTAGTTAAAGGTTGAATAATTACTAATCAGCTTGCCGAGACACCTCTTTCTAATAATCAACTACTTAACTACGAGTTCTGAAAAGAATCTATAGCCTCCATTTCTCAAACCTATATGAAATATAAAATTATTATTTTCTTTTATGGATCTAAATGTGAGTGTGGTGGGGGAGCTAGGATTATCCTAATCCCTCTTGGGGGACACCGACCCCTCTATCTAATAAGATTTATTTTGATTGCGCTAATAACAAGGCATAGTATGAGGCTTTAATCATAGGCCTCCAAACTACCTTAGATTTGGGTGTTAAAACACTCAATATATATGGTGTTTCCCATCTTATGGCTAATAAAATTAAGGGCATCTATTGGTGTAATAATAATACTCTTCATAAGTATAAGACATTAGTTGATCAATTGCTAGTTACCTTCAAGCATTATGTTATCCAAGACACTCATAGATCAACTAATAAGTTTGCATATACTATGGATTCTTTGGAATCCTGTATCCCATATTCATCTCAAGAATCTAAATTATTTTTCCTTATTCATAGGATTAATCAACCTTCCTTTACCAAAATTGAGCTTTCTTCCATACATAGTGTGGAGGAGAATCTATCAGATATCTAGTACATATAGATATTTGATTTCTTATCTAGGGGGATTATTCTTCTAGATATATATAGAAATGGAAATAAATATTTTTATCATCATTTCACCTATTTTTTCATACTTTGGGTTATTATTTTAAGTGTGTATTTGATGGTATCCTTCTTCATTGTCTCTAGAATCATGAAGCTACCCCCGCTATTCAAAAAGCTCATGATGGGTCATGTGGAGGACAATTTTAGTGTCCACACCATCACTAAAAGAATCATACAGTTGGGATATTATTCACCCACCTTAAATCAATACTATTATGAGTACATTAAAAAAGTCATCAAGTGTTAGCAACATACCAACCTATCCCATGTCCCTAGTCAAGTATTGTAGGTAACTCAAGACTTTTGTCCTTTCTCTCAATAGGGGCTCAATCTTATAGTTCAAATCAATCCTAAATCTTCCCAGCATCATGAGATTATCATTACTACCACTAATTATTTTAATAATTGGGTGGAATCTATTCCCATTATCTCAACTAAAGCAGATAAAATTATTGAATTCATTACTCAACATATCATTTGTCACTTTAACATCCCTCATAAAATCATCATAGATAATGGAAAATATTTTTAAAATGAAGAGTTTTAAGAAATCTATGATTATTTTAGCATTAAGCTCAACTTTTCCTCACCTTAATATCCTCAAGATAATGGACAAGCTGAGGCATCCAATAAGACTCTAGTCAAAATATTAACCAAGGTCATTAATGAAGTAGGCAAAAACTAACATCTTCATGTTCCCTTTGACTCATGGGATTATTGGATGAGTATTCAAACCCCTACAAGTGCTAGTCCTTTCTTCCTAGTCTATGGTACTAAATACTTCCTCTTAAAGTTTAGTTTCCTTCCTTTTGCATCTCCCTGAAATATATCATTTCTAAGGATGAATTTCATCAGGAATGATTAACATAGTTCAAAATCTTAGACAAACGCTACTTGGTTTCCCATGACCATTTACTTGTATATTAGAAAAAAATTAAGTGTGCCTGTAATAAACATAGAAAATAATGTGAATTTAATATTGATAACCTTGTCTTAAAATAAAATCAACATGTAACTAATATGAAAAAAGCAAGAGGGGAAAATTTTATTTGAATTCACTCAGACCATATATCATCACCCATAAGTATGAATCTGGGGCATATCCTTTGGCCTCTCTTGATGGAAAATTAAAATGAGAACCCCTTAATGCATTTCATCTGCATCCTTTCTACTATTAATAGATCTCAATCACCTTGGTCTGCTTAGTTTGGTTTCTACATTTCATATCCCTATTATTCCTACACTAAATAATGATATAGGAACATGTGGTTATCTAACAACTTTGACTATTTTTAACTTTAAATATCAATACCCTCTATCTATTCATATCATGCTTTAATTGGATAAGCCTTGCCTATATTGTTAAGGATCTCCAAATCAATATTTCCTAAACTCCCTCCTTATCACTACTTTATTCTGAGAATACATGTTTTATCTTGTGTATCAGAGATTTAGGAAATTATCCTAGGATACCTAAGGCCAATCCATAATAAATATTGGGATCAAAAAATCAAAATCAAAGAATCTATAAAAGAGAAGCAAAATAAATAGACTTTTCCCTCGAAGGACAACTATGTAAATCCACAAAATATGTAAAAATATACAAAATATCAAAGGAACAGACTAGTCCTTCAAAGGACAACTAATTCAAAAAGAATATTTCAAAATATAAACCATTCCCTTGAAGGATTCATATTATCCATAAAATATCCATATAAAGTTTCCCACATTGATCAACTTTCTTTAATTTAGTAGACTTCCCACATTGATCAATCTACATGGATTGATGTAAAATGACTCTAGGTTTCACCCTTAGTTTGAGATATGCAAGATGGAAACATCTTATTCTTAGAATCCACTTTTTATCAGATCTTAAAAATCAATAAGATCGTAAACTTAGTTGATCTAAGGTTGTTAGGATTGTTATTAGTAGTTGGTTAAGGATGCACATGCATCACATTCAAACATTTTTTCTTTGGTCATGGTACAATCCAATAATGAGAAATAAGCCTTTTGTAAATAAAATTAATTACAACTTTTTTTCAATTATATTAACCAATATCCTAAATCTAGTAATTCACAAATCTATAAACATGAATTAATGATAGTCGTAATCCATAATATTATGTATAGTCCATAATCATGAATATAAATCATAATTTAAGAAATTTTAAATCCATAATCCATAAACACATTACATAAAATCTATAAATCTATAATCAAATAATCAAACATACATCTATAATCCATAAATAAATCCATAAAAACACATAATCCATAATCTAATTAACATATAATCACATAATCCAAATCATTTCCATTTTAATCATAAACATTTTAAGCATTAATCCATATATCAAAATTACATCCACCATAATATAATCATAATTCATAAATCATAAAATCCATGATCAAATAATTTATAATCGTAGTACTCTAATTCAAATCCATAATGTCCATAATGCATAAACATGTTAAAATATAAATCCATCACATGTAAAATACCATAAGCTAATCACATCGCATTTAAATCCATAATCCATAATCAATCTTTAATCCATTAATCTATAAAATAATCCATAACTCTAGTAACTATAAAAAATCACATCATCTAACTCAATAGTCACATAATCCATACAATGTAAACATTAATAATACATAAACATAATCCATGAACATCCATAAGAATAATAATCCATAAATGAATAAAAATAACATAATCTATAATCATGAAACATATATATAATTATCACAATACACCAATGTCTCTGTATACATGTTTATGGATCTTCTTAGGTTAATTATTGGTAGATATCCACCCCATCACAATCTATATCCTTATCCCTATCTCTCCTTCGAGAGACACTCCCCATACTCACTGATCATGTATGCATGCACCTAGAGGACCTACCCTATGTGGCTATGTGGGTAGCATAACATGGAGTCTCTATTAGTTGATCTAACATGATATGTTCATAATATCTCACTTTCATCACCAACTCTTGGTAATAATTAATGATCATGGTCCCTACTGGTCTAGTGCTCAGCCCCACCACTTCTCCAACAATCTATACTAAGGACTCTCTCTCCCCCTCCCTCCTTAGTGTATCTCTCTTGGCCCTATACCGATCTCTCTCCTCTACTACCATATCATGAATCAGCTTAAATGAATCAAAAGCCACATGTAGATTGTCTAATTGGGTCTATAAAGTGTCATGTTCTACCCACACTATAGTTAGTATCCCGTGTGCTACAACTAACTACCCCTATAAGGTGATACACTAAGCCCTCAGTATATCCCTCTCCATGATGATTTTGCCCACATATATCTCCTCCTCTCCACCCCATTCCTTTCCCATAATCACATCATCTCCCATCTTGTCATTAGTCTCCTCATCCTTAGCCTCCTCCTTCACCTCTTCCATCTCATCCCCTCCTCCCTGACATGGATGCACCACCCTACCTGCCATGTTGCCCAGTACTTAGACCACCATCATTTCTATACAAGATTATACCCCATATCCTCCACATCATCTCCTATCAACACCTGATCCTCCTCTACCTTAGCATTTCCAGTGATTGGTCTTTGTAGTTCCTAGTCTATCTCATCTTACCTATGTGTGTGTGTGTGGGGGGGGCATGGTATATATTGCACAAGACTAAACTACCACCATAATTGACCAAAAAATAGGTACACCAAGGAATTTATCCTCTTCCCTAGCACCCAACACTCCCTTCATATCCTTGTAAGCTCTACCTCCACCACAAGCCACCCCAAAAATCTCATATAAGGTCACCATATAATGTTTGGAACCCTCAAACCCTCTAAACCCCCTATATAATAATCTAGGTCCCTAAAAATACCATCTATGAACCCTCATGCTAGGTTGACCTTCCACTAATGAAAATTCATACAATAATCTATATTGTATCACCATATCCATGGGGTACCAATGGGCCACACTTCCTAATGTGATCATAGGCCTAACACTATATAATGACAATAATTTCCAAACTATAGTACTTTTGGGTCCTCCAACCCTAGAGATTCCTATAAATCTATGCCAATAAGGTAGATGCCCATGTAAATATAGTGCAGTACTCTAGCATGTATGTAACTACACCAGTTAGGTTATATATAAATCTACCTTCCCTTGAGTCTTAGAGTGTATAGATAGATATCACCAACATCATCATAGTAATAAATCCTCTTCCTAATGATTCAACACTATAGGGAGGATCTAAAGTGAAACCACCAACAATAAAACTAATACCCTCTACATCATCACCATATAGGCATTTCAAGGATGCTTCTTATCCTTGCTCATCTAATGGAACTATGCATTCTCCATGCACTGAAAGGCATAAAATATTGTATATGTCCTCCTCTATATTGGTCATCTCCTCAGTCAATAGCTAGAAGGTCCTAGTTATAACATCCCATCACTCCACTAAATCCACTAGAAATCCCATGTCTCTATGGATGCATCTATAGTGACATACCCCTCCTATGCTTATGACCTCTAGATGGGCCTAGTCATCATCACTAAAGCTAAATTTGTAGTCACTCTAATAAGGGTGGTACTTGATCTGGAATTCATAGTAAACCATGTGCTTATCATCAATATCCCCTATAATCCTAAAATATCCTAAAAACCTAACTTATACTAACCCTAGAATATATTATAGGCCCTTCACTATTGGAAATTTGAGAGTCATGGTTGAGATCAGAGTCTCATGAAGAGATTTGTGTCATGGTTGTCATCCATGACAAAACATGTATGTGTATGCATTAATGACAAAGGTGTTGAGTTGGATGGTCAAGTTGTCGAGACCTCATGGAGTTGTGTGTGTACCTTGAATTCTAAGAATAGTCATATAAATGCCTTTTTATTTTTTTGGATATGGTTGAGTACACAGGTTATTGGTGACAATATTTACATACATGGAAGCATCTGAAGGAAACAATCACACCAGGCTTCTTAGGTTTGTGCCTAGTCTTGGTGGACCAAGTTTCATGTCTTGTGAATGAGAGAATAAAAAGTTATGTAGGTATAAATTAGGGATCCCAGGCATTTGAATAGTGTTTAAACACTTATTCATTTTTACAAATTTGCATTTGTTTAGAAAGAGTGCTTCGGGAAAATGTTTGGTCTCCACACTTAGTCATTTTTGTAATTTGGGATTTCTTTCAAAAAGAGTGCTTTGGAAAATTCTTTTGAGAATTTATTTAAGTATTTTTAAAGGGCATTTTATTGGAAAAATTGTCTTGAACAAAAGTCCCAAAGGAAATGGGTCCCAATCAAAAGTTCTGAAGGGAGCTTTACAAAAGTTCCAAATGGTAAGAGACCCAAAAAAAGTTTCCAAAGGGTAAATTTGCACAAGTTATAAAGGGTATGTGTCCCAATCAAAATTACTAAAAGATATGAGTTAAGAATTGAAGGGAAATTCAAATTTCCTAAAGGGCACCTGACATCTCATCAAGAAAATTGTCTAACTAAAAAAGGTCTAAAACAAAGGTGGCAAAGAGTATCTTATAAATTTTATGAATGGAATTTTGAAAAGACCCAAAAGGTACATTAAAAAAATGCTGAAAGAAAAAGTTGAAGGAAAAAGAGCACTTGGAATTTTGTCAGGGAAATTGTCCTAAAGCCCCTTAGACAAAAAGGCTACAACAAAAGGTTATGAAGGGCACCTTGAGAAGATATGAAGAACCATTAAAAATTATCTAAAGGATAATTCAAAATAAGTTTAGGTAACTTTCATTAGTGCTGAAGGATGCTATGCTAAACTCCTAAAAGGTAGATTGTTAAAGGTAAAGTTTGAGCTAGTTGGGAGATCAAATGGTTTGTGCTTGATAGTTCAAAGAAGATCCAATTAAGTGAATGGATCCAAAGGCATTAAATTTCTTGATGGTTAATGACTCAAAGGAAAGTTAAATATCAAGAAAGACTAAAGAGATCGACAGAGAAAAATAATTCCATTGTCACTAGAAGAAGTGAGATGAGGTTTACATGTTGAAGGTTAATGACTAACTTAGTTAAGGTTCGTGTATCTTCTAAGATCAGATGGTACATGGGAACTTGGATAGGAAAGATTTAATGAACTTTAAAGACCTAGATGAAAAAAAGTGATCATTGGTTACTGACATAGTAGTCAGTTAAGGATCGAGCATCTTCGAGGACATTGATGGAGTGAAAGTGATCAAAATGCATAGGAGGTAATGAGATGATACAAGGAACATGATAGTTAACTAGTGTGTTAAGTAAGGATAATTCATAGAATAAGATCCAATATTTTGTAAGAGATAGAGTCTTAAGATCTGATAGACATATTTTAAAGTCAAAAGGCATTTGAAGATCTGATGAATTGAGTTAGCTACAATAATCTGACATGATGGTTGAAGGAAATAAATAGTCAGTTATTTTAATGATCTATAAACAAAAAAATGGATAATCTAAGAATCATTTATATATTGCAAATGTTGAAATCAAAGACACTAAGGCAAAATTCCAAGATATGGAGAAAAAGAAAACAAATAATTATTCTTCTTGGAAGGAGAAGAGTCAATCCACTAATGTAGAATGTATAAAGTAAAGAGACTCATCTATTTTTTCTTTGATGATATGATAACAAATGAAAGCCAAATATTGTGTTAAATATAAAAACTAATAAATTAAAAAATAATTATAGAGAGTGTCAATTAGACATATTCAAACACAAAAAAGGGGGTAGAAAGGGAGTTAGGCAAAGTGTCAAATAGAAGAATCTAGACACAGAAAGAGAGACTAAGTGGGAAAATGCACATACAAGTATTGTGCAGAGCATGAGTAGTTGTAGATCAAAATTGCAACAAGGAACATGCCCAAACTCTATGATGAATCTATTTTTTATTAGATGGAGTTATAGCTCCACATAGCTATTTGGTTGGTACCATTAGTGAGGTTGAGTTAGTGCTCAGTTAGGGGATTGGTGTCTCCTTAAGGGTTTTTCCCTTAAATATATGATAAATGAGGTCATTATGAGTTGATTCTCAAAATAAGGGATGGGTGTCTCCTTAGGATTGGTTTCCTAGAATGTAACTAGTGAGGTTTAGTTAGTGAGACAAATTTTCTGAGGCTAGATTAGAATAATAGATTCTAACAACATTTTCACCATGATTTTCTCCTTTAGGTTTCCACATATAAACATAGTGTTATGAGATTTGATTTTTTGCATGTGATATCTTTCATTTTTTATTTAAGCTTGCATATATTTAAGATTCATCTTAAAAATTTTAAGGAATTAGTTTTTACAATCTATTGATTCACCCTACCTTTTAGTAGATAGGTGTGTTCAATAATTGCTATCAAAGCTTAGGGTTCTTAGAGAGAATATTAATCAACTCAGGGAGATCTTGGAGTCTAAACACAAAATGGCCAGTCATGAAGGAACTTCATATAACAAGGCACCTTTGTTTGATGGGTTTAACTATGCCTTTTAGAGCATAAGGATGGAAGTGTATTTGACCTCCTTGGGGTTTCATGTCTAGATGTCTATTGAGAATGGATATAAAGTACTTATTATTTTTCCTACTAATCAAGCAATGAAGAAGGCATGTGACAATAATGCCAAAGAAAAGAATGTTACTCTTTATGGATTGTCAAATAATGAGTTTGTCAAATTCATGCACTATCAAAGTGTAAAGGACATATGGATCAAATTGAAGAGCACATATGAAGGAGATGATAGAGTCAAACAATCCAATCTCTAAACTCATAAGGGATAGTTTGAGAGCCTCAAATATGAATGAGGATGAGAATATTGTATAATACCTCCTTAAGGTAAATGAGATTGTAAATGTAATCATAGGACTTAGAGAGATAGTGAAATAATTAGTCATTATCAAAAAGGTTTTAAGATCTCTGATGATAAAAGTATGATTCTAAAATCTCTTCCATTGAAGAAGCAAGAGATCTAAACAAGCTCACAATAGATGAGCTACAAGGAACCTTCACTACATATGATATGAGGCTGGGAGATGTAGTCTCATCTAAGAGAGAAGTTGCTTTCAAGGTTTCTAAGTAGGTATAAGAAGAAAAACTCCTAATTTTGAATATGAGGAGTTTTATGACATAGAGGCCAATTTAATCAAAATTTTGAAAAAGAACTTAGGTAAATATAAAGGTAAGTTACCCTTCAAATTCTTTGATTATAGAAAGATAGGTCACTTTACTACTAAATGTCCACATAAAAAGAAGGATGACTCTGATTCGGCTGGGAAAAAACAAAAAGATAAATTTTATTATCTTAAGAAGAATAAAAGTATCTTTAAGAACAAAAAGGGGTTGTATTAAAAAAAATATAGTGACTCGATGGATGAAAACAATAGCTCAAGTGATGATAATGATAGTGATTTTGTGGCCAAAGAAAATGAAGCCTTATTAATGGCATTTGAATCAAATTCTTTATGCCAAGATGAAGAGGACTTAAATGAAGATGAATGAGAAGTAAATCTTGAATGCAAACTCATATATGCTTTAAAATAAATTGACAAGCTTAGAAAATAAAATTTTGAAAAAAAGAAGCTTAGTCAAAAGGAGTTTGAGAAATTGACTAAAAGAAATAAGGAATTAGATCAAATGATAGTGAGATTGAAGATCCAAGTTGAGGAGACAAAGATGATAGAGGATGTGGTCAAAACTAACCTACAAGTGAAGTCCTTAGAATTCTTGAAGATGTAAGAATAAATCATGGACCTAAGAGAAAAGCTCAAAAAGGCCAAAGAATAGATTGATAAAGGCCTAAAACTAAAAGGAGAATCTATCATACTAGATGAATTGATCAGCTCACAAAGGCCCTCCAATGAAAGATTAGGTCTTAGGTATTAGAAAGGAAAGAGTCCCATGTTAAGAACAATTGGGAATCTATATGAAAAATTCAAGGTATTTATAGAGTTAGGAATTAGAAAAGAAAAAAACTACATTCTTGAAGAGAAGAAAAACAATGACTCTATTCCTACATAGACCAAGGTTACTACTACAAAAAGCAACATAACAGCAAGGAATGTGAAGAAAATAAAGCTTAGGAGACCTCCTTTATATCCTCAAATGAGAATGATAACTAGGTATTCTTCATCATTTTATGGTTATTGTTATAGTTGTAATCATTTTGGCCATAGAGTAATTAATTGTAAAGCTATACCTAAAAGAAGGATAAGCTTCTTAAGTAGAAATTCATTTACCCCTCTATTAGATATAGATGTTTTATGTGACAACTATAATAATTTTGGGCATATAGAAAAGCATTGTAAAACAAATCCTTTTAAATCAAAATATAACAATGCTAAAAGTGTTGAAACTCCTAAAGTGAATATAGGCTCACAAGTTAGTGACATAACAAAGAAAAGTATAATCAAGAAGCCAAAGGAGCTGTGGATAAATAAAAATCAATCTATGATTTCTTAAGCTAAACTACATGCTAAAGAGAAAAATCTATGGGTCATAGCTAGTGGATGCTCAAATCATATGATTGGTAACAAGAGTAAGTTCACCAAATTGAGCAAATGTAAGGGACTATCAGTTTGGGAGATAATAATGCAGTCAAAATTCGAGGCAAAAGAACCTTGCATATTGATGATGATGTCATTTATGTTAAAGGGATAAAACATACTTTTTTGAGTGTCAATCAGATGTTTGAAAATGTCTATAAAGTCATATTTGATGTTGAAGGTTGTGAGCTAAGAAGGTCTAGAAAAACTGTTGCACAAGGAAAAATGACATAGAGTAACATATATAATTTGATTGAGGTAAATGATACAAATTATCTCATGGGAAAGATTGATGAGAGTTGGTTGTCACAGAAGGATGGGTCATGTTAACTTTGACAATTTAGTCAAAGTAAGTTCTAATAAGTGTGTAAGACACATTATTAAGATAACAAAGCCTACAGACACAACTTTTCGATAATGTCATCTCAATAAATATACTAAGGTCTCATTTCAAACTAAAGAGTATGTAACTACAAAACATCTACATATAGTTCATATTGATCTTTGTGGACCAACAAAGACAAGAGGTTCCAAAGGAGTTTATTATTTCATGTTGTTGGTAGATGACCACACTAGAATGACATGGGTAACCTTATTAAAGGACAAGTCTCAAGCCTTTGAGAGATTCAAGATCTTTAGATCCATGGTTGAGAATGAAATTAGTAGAAATATCAAGTGCCTTAGATTTGACAAAGGTGGTGTATTCACTTCAAATGAATTCATAAACCACTATGAGAAACATGGAATTAAGAGACACTACTCTACTGCAAGAACTCCACATCAAAATGGAGTTGTTGAGAGGAATAATAGGACTATCAATGAGATGGCTAGAACAATGTTAAAAGAAGCCAACTTGTCAGATGGTTATTAGAGAAAAGCAGTCTAGACAATAGTATACATCTTGACTAGAGTTCAATTGAGAGTGAATAGTGATAAGACTCCATATGAACTGTCATATGGGAAGCTTTCTTTATTCAAGTACTTTAGAGTGTTTAGAAGCAAATGCTACATTCGAAGGAAAGAAAAAAAATAGGTAGTTTTGAGTTAAGATGTGATGAGGGAATATTCCTTGGTTATTCCACTCATAGCAAAGCCTATGTATGCTATAACAAAATATTACATAAGCTAGTGGAGAGAATTCATGTTAAAGTTGAAGATATCCTCAAGTAAGAAATTGAATCTATTAAGGAGATCAAAATTAAGGAACTGAAAGAAAAAACTAAGGATGAAATATCAAATAATGAAGAGGAGATAAAAAGGATTGAAAAGGCACCCTCAAGGTTTGTTCAAAATGATCATCCTAAGAAGTAGATCATTGGCAACATGAATGGATTCAAAACAAGAAAAAGGGATACAATGAGAAAATAAAAGATAAGTTTTAATTTACTATCTGAAATTGAGCCCAAAAGCTATACTGAGGCTAGAAAAAATGAGAATTGGGAAAAAGTCATGGATGAGGAACTAAGTCAAATAGAAAAGAACAAAACTTGGAAGCTAGCTCTAAAACCCACAAACAATAATGTCATAGGAACAAAATGGGTTTTCAAAAACAAGTTGAATGAATATGGAGATATTTTGAGAAACAAATATAGACTTGTTTGCAAAGGATATTGTCAAGTATAAGGAATAGACTTTGAGGAGACATTTGCCCCAGTGGCAAGATTAGAAGCCATCAGAATGTTTTTAGCATTCTCAATATTTAAGAAGTTCAAAGTCTATCAGATGGATGTTAAGTAATATTTCTTGAATGAAACCTTGGAAGAAGAAGTCTATACTGAACAACCTGAAGGTTTTTAGCTGACATATGAGGAAGACTATGTGTGCAAACTGAAGAAAACACTATATGGTCTAAAACATGCACCTAAAGCATGGTATTCAAGGTTGGATCAATATTTTTAACACAAATTTATCAAAGGATGTGCAGATAGTAATTTGTATGTTAAGTCTAAAAATGGACATATGTTGATCATAGTTTTCTATGTTGATGATATCATTTTTGGTGGCAACATCAACAATATGTGCAAAGAGTTTGCAAATCAAATGCAAAAGGAGTTTGAAATGTCCATGTTGGGACAAATTTCATTTTTTATTCATCTATAGGCTACAAAATCCAAAGAAAGGATATTCATATCTTAGACCAAGTATATGAAGGAGATGCTCATGAAATTTTTTATGGAGGACAACAAACCAATTAACACTCCCATGATTATTGGATGTAAATTGAGCAAAGGTGATGAATCTCCTAAAGTGATTCATATAATGCATAGGTCTATGATTGGTATTTTTTTATATCTCATTACATCAAGACCATACATCATGTAGGTTATATGCATGGTTTCTAGATTTTAGTCTACTCCAAAAGAAACACATGTAAATGTAGTAGAGAGAATATTTAGATATATAAAAATCACAATAAACTATGGATTATGGTATCTTAAAGTGATTATTTCACTTTGATAGCATACATAAATGTTGATTGGGTAGGAAGCATAGATGATAGAATAAATACTAGTGGTGGTGCATTCCTTCTTGGTAACAGGCTTATTTTATGGCTGAGTAAAAAACAAGAGTCAGTTACATTATCTACAATGGAAGTAGAATATGTTGTAGTAGTGGCATATTGCACTCAAGTGTTGTGGATGAAGCAATCACTAACAGACATTGAAGTGGAGTTCAAAGGACCAACTCACATTCTATATGACAATTTAAGTGCTATAAATATATCCAAGAATCTAGTGATGCTCTCTAAAACAAAGCACATATCAATCAAGTGTCACTTTCTGAGAGAGATGGTTGGTGATCAAGAGGTCACAATGGAATATGTTCCAAAAAAAATCAAATTACAAACATATTCACTAAACCTTTTCTTAAGGACCAATTTGAATATCTGAGATAGTGGTTGGGAGTGGTAGCTCCTACACCACATCACTAGTTCCTAGTGATCAGGCATGTCTCTAGGGGGAGTATAAAATTAACATCACTAAATACTAGAAGAAAAAGAGTTTAGGCAATTTTTTCATGGCCTAAGGGGAAGCTTCTCATAAATTGTTCTTATCTGATAGGTTCAAGGATTAGAACAATGTAATACCTGAAGAAGTGTACCTTAGGTGGAGCTAGTTGACTTTTTGGTAGAGATGCTTTGTCATTAATGTCAAAGGGGGAGAAAAGAGCAAGATGCATGTGAAAAATAGAGATTTTGATACTTTACAGAGGATGTTTTTACCATCAATGAGAAAGGGGGAGATTGCTAGAAATTTGAGAGTCATGGTTGAGATCAAAGTCTTAGGAAGAGACTTGTGTCATGGTTGTCATTAATGACAAAAGATGTATGTGGATGAATTAATGACAAAGGTGTTGAGCTAGATGATCAAGTTCTCGAGACCTCATGGATTTGTGTGTGTATCTTGAATTTCAAGAATAGTCATATGAATGTCTTTCCAATTTTGTTTGGATATGGTTGAGTACATAGTTTGTTGGTGATAACATTTTCATAAATGACAACATCTAAATGAAATAACCATACTAGGATACTCAAGTTTGTGCCTAATCTTGGTGGACCAAGTTTTAAGTCTTACAAATGAAAGATGAAAAATTTATGCAGGTGAAAAGTATGGCTCCCAGGTATTTGAATAATGTTTGAACACTTAGTCATTTTTACAAATTTTCATTTGTTTGGAAAGAGTGCTTCAGGAAAATGTTTGGTCGCCACACTTAGTCATTTTTGTAATTTGGGATTTCTTTTAGAAAAATTGTATCAGGCTTTTTTTCATAAAGAGTGCTTCAAAAAATTCTTTCAATAATTTGTTTACGTCTTTTCGAAGGGCATTTTTTCAAAAAAATTGTCCCAACCAAAAGTCCCAAAGGAAATGGATCCAAACAAAAGTTCTAAAGGGAGCTTTGCAAAAGTGCTGAATGGTAAGTGACCCAAACAATGTTTTTGAAGGGTACATTTTCACAAGTTTTGAAGGGTATGTGTCCTAATCAAAATTCCTAAAATATATGACCAAAGAATTGAAGGGAAATTCAAAGTTCCCGAAGGGCACTTGAAATCTTATCGAGAAAATTATCCATAAGTAAAAGGTCCAAAACAAAGGTGCCAAAGGGTATCTTGCAAAGTTTCTAAAGGGAAATTTTAAAACCCCTAAAAGGTACATTGTAAAAGAATAAAAGAAAAAGTTGAAGGAAAAAGAAGACTTGGAATTTCATGGGGGAAATTGTCCTAAAGCCCCTTAGATAAAAAGGTTGCAACAAAATGTTCTATAGGGGACCTTGATAAGCTTTGAATGACCATTACAAATTCTGAAGGATAATTCAAAATAAGTGTAGGTCACTTTCATTAGTTTCAAAGGATGTTATGCTGAACTCTTTAAAGATATACTACTAAAGGTAAAGTTAGAGCTAGTTGGGAGATCGAATGGTTTATGCTTGATAATGCAAAGAAGATCCAATTGAGTGAATAGATCCAAAGGCATTAAAGTTCTTAATGGTTAATGGCTCAAAGTTGATTTAAATATCAAGGAAGACTAAAGAGATTGAAAAAGTGAAAACATTCCATTATCATCAAAAGAATTGCGATGAAGTCTACATGCTAAAGGTTAATGACTACCTTAGTTAAGGTTCATGCATCTACTAAGATCGAAAAATATGTAGAAGCTTGGATAGGAAAGATCCAAAGAAGAATAAAGACCAAGATGGAACAAGTTGATCATTGTTTAGTGACATAGTGATCAATTAAGGACTGAGCATCTTTAAGGACATTGATAGAGTGAATGTAATCCAAAGACACAAGAGGTAGCGAGATGATGCAAAGAGCTTGATAGTTAACCAGTGTGTTCATTAAGGATCATGCATATAAGAAGATCTAATAGTTTGTGGGAGATAGAGTCTTAATATCTGATAGACATGTTTTAAAGTAAAAAAACATTCAAAGATCTTATGAATTGAGTTAGTTATAAGAATCTGACATGATGGTTGAATTAAATCAATAGTCAGTTATTTTAATGATTTGTAAACAAAAAATGGATAATATGAGAATCATTTATATATTGTGAATGTTGAAATCAAAGATACTGAGGTAGCATTCTAAGAGATGGATAAAAAAGAAGACAAACAATTATTTTTGTTGGAAGGAGAAAAGTCAATCCATGAATGTAGAATGTATAAAGTAAATAAAATCATCTAAGTTTTTTTGATGATATGATTGAAAATGAGAGCCAAATATTGTGTCAAATAGAAAAATTGAGACACAAAAAATTAATTATGCAGAGTGTCAATTAGACACATTTAGATAGAAAAAGGGGGAAGAAAGGGATTAGGTAGAGTGTCAAATAGAATAATCTAGACACAAAAAGAGAGATAGAGAGGAAGAATTCACATACAAGTATTGTGCAGAGTATGAGTAGTTGTAAATCATACTTTTAAAAATGAACATACCTATATTTTGTTATCAATATATTTTTCATCAGATGGAGTTGTAACTCCACACAACTATTTGGTTGGTGCCATCAGTGAGATTGAGTTGGTGCTCAATTAGTAGATTGGTGTCTCCTTAGGGTTATTTCCCTTAAATATATGATCAATGAGGTCATTATGAGTTGGTTCTTAGAATATGGGATGGGTGTCTCCTTAGGATTGGTGTCCTAGAATGTAACCAGTGAGGTTCAGTTGGTGAGAATTTTTTTGTGAGGCTAGATTAGAAAAGCAGCTTCTAGAAGCATTCTCACCATGGTTTTTCCCTTTGGGTTTCTAGGTATAAATCTAGTGTTATGATCTTTTCTTTTGTGCATGTGATATCTTTCATTTGTTCTTTAAGTTTGCATATGTTTAAGATTCATCTTAAATGTTTTAACGAACTAGTTTTTATAGCCTACTGATTCACCCCCCTCTCAGTAGATAGGTGTGTTCAACATTCACATTTTTATGTGAATTGGCACTGATCCCTTATAGATCAATATTGTTCCATCTGGATCAATGTCATTTGGGTGAAATGCCATAGATTCCTTATGAATCATCACCAATTCACTAGGGAATTAGTTATGATTATCCTACACCATCCTCTCATAATGCTCACCTAATCTTAGCTCTCAAAATACTAAAAATTCAAAAAAATAAAAAAATCATAAAATTTTACTAAATAAATAGATCTACTTCATCTCAAGAACATCATCATCACATCAATTTGATGCAGCTAGCCTCGATCTTGTTTCACAACACTTTCATCATTTCATCTCTCAAGTGTCATTTGGGTTTCATAAATAGAAAATGAGCCCTTTTATACATTAAACTTGCTTATATACCTAACTTTAGATTGATGCCAATATATTTAAGATCAACACCATTTTTTTGGATTATCATCGATTCATTTTGGATTGGCATTGATTGGCCCCTTTTTGCACTACTTGTACTTTTACATACTTTAAGCCCTACTCCTTATCTTTATCCTAGTTCTTTGCCACATTTACTTTATTATTTTAACCTATACCATTTCAAGTTTGTGGATTTTAAACCCCTAGTGGCCCCACAATCTATATAAGGCATGTAATCTTTTGGATATCTCCCCTTAGTGAGTCCCAGACATGCATTCTCCCTTGAGAACAACTATCTATAAGTAGCACACATACCTTATAGCACACTAAAATTTTTGATCAGACAACCCTATCACTTTTTCTCCTTTTTATCCTTTGTTAAGCCCACATATTCATAGTTATGGCATTTTATTATTAGATTTACCTTGGGGCATCTTTACCTGTATTATTCTACATCCTTTTAGACCAAAACATACACTTCATGTTATGCATCCACTTTTCTTAAAGACCATATGTTATCCACCTCATCCCATCCATTATTCCAATTTTTAAAACCTATCACCCATTCCTTCACCTCAACTAGCTCCCATTTTGAGGGGGGATACCTCTTCACATAAACTTGGGGTAGTGGACTTCTCATAGTTTTTGTCTCATGACATGTATTCCATACCACTACATAAAAAAGGGAAAATGTAGACATTATAGTTTTGTACCCCATGGAATTAATTAGGTGTCATAGGTCTACATACTTATTTAATCCCCTAAATAATCCCTATCCTAAGGTTTAATATATTTACCATTTACTTGCTTGGTAAGTAGATTTTACTATTACCTTTCTACCCCCCTCAACCTCATAAATCCATTTATAACCTAGGAATCTATCCTCCTAACCACTTTACCCCCATATGGAGTCATTAATATCAAATCCACCCATATACAAGCCATTTTTACCCATGGTTGAGACAAAGGCAATGAATTGGGTAAATTGATGATGATTCACATATGATTGGTGTTGATTCCCTAGATTGGTGTGGATCTATAAATACCTAGCTAGTCTTTACATTTTAGACCCAAAAACTTAGAGCCTCAAATTTATATTATAATTATTGGATATTTAGTGATGTTCTTAGAAATACTCTACTAGATTATCATTACATTTAATTCATGTCCTCTATGAATCCTAAGAAACTACCTTAGTTTATGGAAGAATTTAATTCTTCTCACAAGTCGATTGAAGGTAAGTTATCATGTTTCATTTTATAATTTTCTATCAATTATTATTTTGCTATTTGTTTATTTAATTTATAGAATATCATTTATATCCCTCCATATCTATTTATCAACCTCTATTAGCCAAATAGTCAAATTTTCTCTCTATTTTTATTAAACTCAGCCAT
>JARHVA010000680.1:1677500-1712500 GCA_037957365.1 Torreya grandis
TGATAGCAATAGTTTTCAACTTTATTGCATTTTTCCTCTTCATTTATGGCTCTTTATGAGTAATTCACCTTATTATAGGTCATATGGTGTTTTTGAAGTAGTACTACAAAGTTTAAATGTGTAAATCTTCACTAGTGTCTTCCTTTAAACCTCTTAAGTATCTATCTTGATTGATGCATTAGTTATAGCCTCCATATTGAAACACTTATGGTGGAAGGACTGGTTTGGAGTTGTGAAATCTGATTTAACTCTTTTTTTAGTCCATATTTTCAAGCATAATCAAGTAGCTAAAACTCAAAATTTAGTGCATCTCCCCTTCTAGTCATTGCTTCTATGATTTATTTCTCCCTTTTCCTTTTAAATTTAATAGGTGTAGTGTTATTCTTAGGTGTTACGTTAAGGGATCCAACACTCTCTAGAGGTTATTTTTTGTCATAGGTCACTTGTAGCCTTAAAGAGTTCTCATTGTGTAAATTGGGTGAGGAGGCTTGAAACACATCCTCAAAGGGTGCCACTCAAAGTGAGAAAAAAATAATTATTTATGAAATGCTTAAAAATAATCAAATAAATGTAAAATGGGAGTAATTTTTTGCTTATACGCACTTCTTCCTCTTTTGGCTAACATAAGATTTTAGGATTAGTAGGCATGGTTTGTGAAAACTCATGCTATTGGAATTTCCTCAGGACCTCATGTATTAAATTCCTTTGATAAATAATAGTGAGAGTTGTTTCACTAAAAATTATGTCTATTTCAAGTCTAAAGAAAAATAGAGAAGGATAGGGATAAATTATTAGAATGAACCCAGATTGGTTTTCGCACTATATCTAGATATTGTGAGCACTCCTATTTGGCTAGGGAGGACTACTTTCAAGTAAGAAAGTACTACCAAAAATTGTTTGTTAGTAGATATATGAGTGAGTTGCCAAACTATGTGCTTATTCCAAGAAGTTTCAAACTTCCTTAGAGATGGCAATCCACTTTGAGAAACAAAAGAGTAATAAATAACCAAGAGAGTAGAAAAGAGAGAGTAAAAGATAGATTATGTTACCATTATTTACAACCTGAGTGCAATAGAGAGTAACAAGGTGTAGGTGGTATATTTAGTATGTATTTTAGAAGTTGTTTGGGTAGGTTTTAGAAGGGGTACTAGAAATCCATAGTTGTCGACATCATTTAAGCTGTTGAGGTCGATGAGAAAGTGTGAATGATATTAGTTAGGCTATCGAGGTTGGTGAGGAAGTGTGACTGATATCGGTTGAGCGACGATGTTGGTAGGGGCAATAATTACCTAATATCTTATAGAAGGATTTTCTAGGTTTGGGAAATGATTTTGGTTAGGTTTAGAAGGTTAGGGGAGAGTTGTGAGAGAAATATTATAGTTTGGATGGACTAGTCAGAGGTTTGGTGTGTTGGAACAAGGAGAAATAAGTGGCGAACCTTTATAACTCTTTCATAGGGGTCGTTCAAGAATATCTTAAACATTAAATAGTAGATATAAATTAATTGTAAACTACTTAAAGACTTATATAATAAGTGATGTACTTAGCTACAGAGGTGACTGAATGATAAGTGTTGAATGGATGGCTCCTATTAGGCTTACTGAATCAATACCCTGAATGGAGAAAACAAGCATGTGATGTTGGTTCTCAAGAGCTTGGTTCCCGATCTAGATTAAATTATGTAAGGTAATAATAATCCAAGATGTGGAAAGTTGAATTCCAAAAGATTGTATGGAAATAAGAATGAGTTTTCTTTATTTCTACTGACTTGAACATTAGTTTGGAGTTTGGCTTAAATAACTAATATCAGTGATCCCACTAACATCAACCATGGGTTGACCAACATTAGTGGTATGATAATAGGTAAAAGTACTATTTTTATCCCATTTTTTATTGTTTCCCATACCAAGTGTCATATCCATTAGGAAATGATAGAAATAGGAGGTTAAGAAGGACGTAGTTGGTTGGGAATTTATGTTTGGGGTGAGAACAAGTCGTGGATAGTTAGGATAAGGGGACTAAGTATTGAGGTGACTCAGAGGGTGAGAATTAGTCTTAGGATGAGTTGGACAAGTAAGGTGGTATAAGTAGTTTTTTTTAATTAACTTAATTAAATATTTTAAATTAATTAAATGTGTGAGGGGTAAAAGCATGGGTTAGGGAGATTAATTATTATTATTGAAAAGGGGCACAAGGGGGTTTCAACACTAGGAGATACACATAGGTGAGACATAATTTTTATGTCTACATTTTCCCCTTTTTTATCTTGTAATTTTCACTGGCAAGTTACAAGACAAAAACAATAGTTAGATGCTCCATCTATTGGATGAGGTATCCCCCCTCAAAATGAGAATCAATGGATGAGAAAATAGAATTGGGTACCAGTTTGGTAAGAAGTGAATTGGGTGAGTGGTGGATAATGTGGTATAGATATTTGGGTGGATACTAATATGAGCTATATTAAAAAAAATCTAGAACATGTAAGGTGGAGGAGGACTTAGATAGAAATAACCAAAACATCACTTATAAGTGATAGTTGATAAGGTCAAAATAATCAAAGTTATATCTCAAAAGGTCCATGTGTGATATGTATCTAGTGTAGGAAGTTCCCCTAGGAAACACAAAAGGTTTCAAGTGACAAGATGATCTTGATCACCATCCAAAACACCTAATATACATGCATGTGTAAAATATCCAACTATAGCGCAATAACATAAATGGTCAAGACAAGTAATAAAAGGTTGGTGTAAAAGGTTCAATGATCAAGGAAATATTCATGATCTCTAAGCAAAGTCATCATGGGTGGAGATTGAAGTGATCTCTAAGGGTGGTTATCATAGGTGGAGATTGAATTTATCTCTAAGGATGGTTGTCATGGTTGGGGAGATATATGTGATCTCCAAGTTAGTTTTCATGGTCAAGAAGATATATGTGATCTCCAAATTGCCCCAGATTATGGGTAGAGTCTAAAGGATTGTGGGTGTTGGTGGAAACTCTAATGGAATGGTGTTAACATTGGTTATGTTGACAATGTCAGTAGTAAATAGTGCCAATGTTAGTGGCTTAGGTCAAGGTTATCGAATTAATGGGAAATAGTACTGACATCAGTAGATTAGGTTAAGGATGTCGATGTTGGTGGGTGATTAAAAATAACAAAAAAAGGGTTTGGTGACCCACTATAACTCATTTTCAACATTTGATGGATAGAAAAAGAGCTCTAAGTGCAGGTGAGATGGCAGAGCTAAGAGGGGACCCAATGGGAGTCACACCACCATAAGAGCCAGCTATTCCAACCCAGAAGAGATAAAGAGATGAGGTAAGATCCCCTTCAATTTTATTTTGAATTCAATTTGGTTATTTCAATTTTGTAGGCTAAAATTAAAGTTTGGACAAAAAAATGTGTTGAGGGGGGGTAGGAAATGGGGTGGGGTAGGTTTAGGTTAATTTGGGAGGGATTTGGGGGTAGGATTTTAGGTTAAAAGTTAATGTTTTGAGATGGGTCATTTGGCCCTAGTGTTGAACTAGTCACCAATATCAGTGGGGTCCATCGACATTAGCTAACATAGTGTTGATGTTGATAGGTTTCTACTGATGTCAGTTGACACTAAGCAATGATGTTGGCATACAAAACTAACATTGGTTATTTTGAAGAACCCAAAATAGGAAAAAAGGTTAATTTGGATCCTTATTTGAAGTAGCTAACTAACCTAATGGTTAAGCTAGCCTTAAAAGACCCCATGTTGACTGAGTGATACCTACATAGGCAAATTGAGGGCCTCAGGCTAATGTATTTCTCTTAGAGATAAGGTAAAAAGGTGGTGGTAGGTTATATTAGAAAGTATGTGACTTAAGGTGTGTGTGTATGGATGCAAGCTAGGTATGAGTTGATGTTATGAGATTACCTACCTACATTGCTAACATGGATGAGAAGGGATTTCACCCTAGATGAGTGGGAACACATGGTAGCCATAGGCTTAGGGGGAGTGTGATGATATTGTAGAGTTGAATGAGATGTGAGTTTGATGATAGCATTGATCAAGAGGTGGGATCACACTACCAAAACCTTCCATCTATCGATTGAAGAGTTGATAGTGACCTAGAAGGATGTATGCAATATTTTATGATTGCCACTCTAGGGTGAAGAGCTATTCTCATGTTTTAGAGAAGAGAATGATATTCACATTGTGGCATTATTTGGAGAGCATGTTAGTGAGGCAACCTATCACTCAATGAGCTTTGCTTATGAGCCACTATACATTGCTGATGAGGAGAAGCATCGATTGAGCATTCTTGATGATGATAGGAATTATAGTGTATGCACTATCGGATGTGGATGGTGGGAGATTTCTTATTACATTGATAGGTATTCTAGCATAGATGGTTGAGAAGTGGACTGTAATCACATGGGGACCAATTTTTTTGGCACGGTTATATAGAGAGATATGGGGGTTGAGATTGTAATGGTGATATAATTTTTGTCTCAATAATTTACTCCATTATTAGGCATATGATCATATCATAGTGATCAGACCATTAGGGTTACCTACCATGATTGTAGCTATTTTTAGGGTTGGTTTTAAACTATGGAGAGATGTTATGGCCTAGACCTGAGTAGAAAAACTAGTGCAAGATACTAATCATTATAGATGCATGATAGAGGGATTTATCCCCATAGATATGTGGATACCTTATTTGACATACCCTACATTTAGAGGACAAGCATATCAAGTTATTGGCTTACAAATGACATTATGGATTAGAGGGAGATGGGCTAGCAAGCTATAGATGACACGCATGGCATGGGTCAGGAGATAGTTTGACTTTCTATAGGATGTACCACCTACCTTCCCTCAATATAGGAGGGATGATATAAAGGCACCCATACCCTTGTCTAAGGAGATATATGGGTCAAATTTTGAGGAGTTACCATCATGGCTGGGTGTAGTAGATCCAGGATGCACAATGGTGTATCTTGTTTGGTGGATATGTTTGCATTCCATGGTTGAGGTCAAGAGGCTACCACTAGATTTATAGTGGTTGATGTGTGTGTGTGTGTGTGTGTGTGTGTGTGTGTGTGTGTGTGTGTGTGTGTGTGTGAGAGAGAGAGAGAGAGAGAGAGAGAGAGAGAGAGAGAGAGAGAGAGAGAGAGAGAGAGAGAGAGAGAGATCCATACAAGCCTAAGATGCATTGATATAGGTAAAAGATGTAGCAATATAGTCCTGAGATATGATAGTGCAAGCTTGAAATGTAGCTCAGGTACATGTACTAATTTTATAAGGATAGGTGGTGACATTGTATGGCCAAGTTGAGGCATTATAAGGCCAAATCAAAGTATTACAAGGTTAAGTTACTATACTGATAGCAGATAGGGATAGTTTGAGAGTAATAGGTTAGGCTACTCCTCCTCCACCACCATAGGGACCAGTATGGGCTAGGCCTTTAGTAGGTATGATGGGACCACCGTAGACTATATCTCTAGTGAGGTATAACATTGACCTTAATGAGATTACTTTTTATGAGAGGGCCATCAGGGAGTTCCCATAGATTTAGAGGTATTCCATGTTTAGAGAGTAGGAGAGATTAATGACATGCATCATGACTTCTAACTCACGTCGATGTAGACATGCAAAGAGTGGTGATGGCACTGCTTCTTCATGACCACATGTATAGCCTCGAGGACTTTGAGTGCCATATTTTGTTATTGTTATATATGTTGTATATACACTAGCCTATGAACTAAAGATGAGACAAGTATATTTTGAAGGAGAGATGATATTGTGATGATTGATTTATGTACATTTATGTTGAGCATTATATATATATATATATATGAGATGTGTTATTGTGATTTTGAGATGCATTTATTGTGATAATGATGATGATGTTGATGTACATGGTTATTTTAATGTTATGTTAATATTGATAATGTTAGTTGAGTTAGACTAGCATTTCCCAATGTGTGATGGTATAAGCATAGGTTATTTGTTAGCTTCATCTTAGCATTTTTCCATATTTTTTATGGTGTATGCTTAAAATGGATAGGCTATATATGTTATTGTTTGTATGAAGTTGTCATCTCAATAAAGAGATCAACATGTGATTTGGATGGGAAAAAGAGGTAGAATGCTCATGTACTAGCAAAGACCATAATCATAATCATAAATAGGCTCATGAATATGAGCTTCTTCATTATTTACATCATTTGAACATTTGGTTTGTTATAGAAACATCGTGTTCACCTTGTGTTAAGTGAATACAAAGTCCTTTAAAAGTGTATGATGGGAAAAGGGTAAAATTAGTGAAAGTGTTTGGGTAGTATAACCTATGAAGTGGGGATGATATGCCCCTAATTTAGATGACTCGAGAGCTACCATAGGCAAGTACATGACTTAAAAGCTTTTTTTTATGTAATCTGATCAATGTGGGAAGCCTATAATGGGATTTTGTTTGTGTTGAGGTCGTATGAAGCTGATCAATATGAGAAGCTATTTATTTATTTTTATTTCCCTTTGATAACAAAGATTAGCCTAGCCATTCTTCAAGAGAGTGGTCTAAGCATTTTTTTTTGAGTTTAAATATATGTCCTTTAAGGGAGAAATATATTGATAGTAGCAAAGAGAAGCTACGTAGATATCCTTCAAGGGATCAGTCTGCATTGAGAATCATGACCGATGATATTATAACTTGTCTACATATCCCTTTTTTTTTGCTTTTAGTCATGGACAAGACTATAGAGGCTTAGGAGTTTTCCACTTTGAGGGAAAAACCATAGCACTTTATAATTTAACTAAGTGTGTAGGAGTAAGGGTTAAGAGGAAGGGAGATGAATGTAATAGGGGTGCTCAAGTTAAACATGAGGTGAAGTGTTACTTGGTTAATAAAATAATGGTCGTAGCTGTAAGGCATTTAAAGGCTCGAGTTCTAGCTTTCCTTTGAGAGAAGACAATCAATAAGTTCCTGAGCCATACTTATGAGTAATGATGTAGGGTCCAAGCCAATTAAGAGAAAACATACCCCTTTTGATTTTATTTTAAGATGTGATCTCCAATATTAAAATATCACTCTTCGAGGTTTTTGTTGTAAGCACATTTGACACACTCTTGATAGATTTGGAGAAGGTTGAGGGCTATGAGATGGTTCTCATCAAGCAATTCAAGAAGAGCCAAACAATCTTGGTGAAAGTCATCATTAGTATGTCTTTAAGAGAAATGTGAAGAGAAGGAATCTAAATCTTAAGAGGTGAAACAACCTCTATCCTATACACCAAGGACAAAGTTGTAGCACTCGTAGGGGTTTGAATGCTAGTGCAGTAAGCCCATAAAGTAAAGGGGATGTGTGTGTGCTAATCCTTACCTATATTGCTGACCACCTTCTTAAGAATTTGGTCAATGTCTTATTAGAAGCTTCTACCTATGAATTTTCATGTGGATAGTATGGTGATGAGACACTTAATTTTATTTCAAATGTATCACAAAGATTTTGAAGAGTCTTGTTTTTGAAATATTTACCATTATCTATTATAATTTTATATGGGACACCAAAATGATAGATGATGTGGCGGTTGATAAACTCAAAAAAATTATAAACTTTAGTGGATATGAGAGGAATGGCCTCAACCCATTTGGTGAAGTATTCAATGGTAGTAATGATAGAACAGTGACTGAGGGATGAATGAGGGTTAATCTCACCAATTGGATCCAAGCCCCATTGGGAGAAGGGATAGAAGTATTTATTGACTTTTAATGCATGACTTGGAATGTGAAGGAGGTTAGCATGTTGTTGACATTTGATAAAACTCCAAATATAATCACCATAGTCTTGATGGAGTGTTGGCCAATAATAGCCAGGTTGGAGGATACGCTTGGCAACTATGTGACCATTGAAATGTCCACCAAAAATCCCATCATGGACTTCCTTAATAGTGAAGTGAGTCTAAATACTAGTGAGGCATCGAAGGAGGAGACCATAAAAACCTTACTTGTAGAGAAGTCCCCCTAGCATAGTGTAACGAGCGACATGTTTTATGAAGGCACATCTCCCATTATTAGAGAGACCAAAAGGGGTAATATAACAAGAAAGATAATTCATGATTTATTTGTACCATAAGTCATGTGGGCTGGATGTTACATTTGCAATAAAAAGGATGTTAGTTGATATATAAGAGGGTAATATTAAGCAATGCATGGTGACATAGGTTTTTGAGGAAGAGGTTGAAAAGGGTATGTATAATACAAGTGAAGCCATTGTGTCAGCAAACTTGTTTTTAGATCAAGAAATAGTTTGTAAGAGATAAGGTTCAAATGATCCCAATAGAATATCTACATGATGTTTATACTATTACAACATTTTGTTTTTACATAGGTAAGAACCATTAACTTGATTAACCACTAGTTGAGAATCACCAAAAATGGTTATTAATTTTATACCCAAGAAGAGAGTTGTTTGAAGCCCTAAGATCAAAGCCTCATATTTGGCCATATTGTAAGTACATTCAAAATTTAGTTCAAATTAAAAAGGCATTAGATCACCATCTAGAGGAATAGGAATGACCCCCACACCCCCATTGTATTGACATTTAGACCCATTAAATAACATCATCATTTAATAGGAGATGTCATCTATGGAGAGCGTTATGATGGATTCATCAAGGAATTCAATGTTTGAAGGTTGTTTGTTAGGTAAAGGAGTGGTAGCTAACTAGTCAACAATCATTTTCCCTTTGATAGAATTTTGTTGAGTTAACTCTAATTCAAATTTGGTAAGGAGCATGAGCCACTGAGCTATATGTTGGTTGTGATATGGTTTGGAATGCATGTATTTGAGGGGATCAATATGGGTGACCACATAGGTTTTATGATTTAGGAGATAATGGCAAAGCTTGGAGGCTAAAAAGACCAATGTAAGGTAAAGTTTTTTGGTATGGGTATATCGATTCTCATAATCAATAAGTGTGTAGCTTATGTAGTAAACTACCAATTCTCGATAGTGATCATCTCGATGTGTAATCATAGCACCCAAATAATGGTTTGTTGTAAAGATGTAAAGGTAGAAAGGTTGATTTTCCTTAGGTGGAATAAGAATAGATGGGGAAAGGATATATTGTTTAAGTGAATCAAAAGCTTCTTGGTAGTTTATATTTTAAAGGAAGGAGACATCCTTTTTTAGGAGATGGTGAAAGGGTTGGAAATGATTTGACAACTAGGAGATGAAGCATTGGATTGACTAAAGTTTTCCTTATAGGCTATGAGGTTATTTGATATTATTATGTGGAGGCATCTCTAGTATTTATCTAACCTTAGTAGGGTTGACTTTAATACCATGAAAAGAAATGATAAGGCCTCAAAGCTTAATGAAAAAGATACCAAAGACATATTTCTTTGGGTTTAGTCCAAAATTATATTGGAAGAGATGAGTAAATATGAGTTTGAGAATTTTCAAGTGATCTTGGTGAAGTTTAGACTTTTTGATTAAGTCATCCATGTAATCTTCCATAATTTTGTGTAGGAAATCATGGAAGATGTAAGTCATAACACATTGGTAGGTGGCACCAGTGTTCTTCAGACTAAAAGGCATGACCTAATAATAGAAAGTCCCCCATGGGGTAATAAAGGTTGTCTTGTGTTGATCATCAGAAACAATAAATATTTGAATATATCCAAAGAACACATCTATAAGTGATAGAATCTCATGGTCAGTTGTTAGATCAATAAGTTGGTCGATACTTGCCAATGGGAAGTCATATTTTGGATAAGTGAGGTTGAAGTCATGGCAGTCAGTACAAATGTAGATTCCCTCAGTCACTTTTGTGATAGGAAAAATATTGTAAATCTATTGTGGGTAGTTGATGGGTTGGATGAAGTTAACAAAAAAGAGGTGTTGAAGCTCTTTTTTGACAAGGAGAGAAATATGAGGGTATATTTTTCAAATATTTTGCTTAACATGTTTAGCATCTCGATTGGTGAAAAAGTTATGGGTGATGATAGAGGAGTCAATACCAAGCATGTCATTATAAGACCAAGTGAAGGCTTTGTTATGATTATTAAGAAATGTGGCATAATCAGCTTGCTCTGAGGAATCTAGAGATTGCCAAATATTGAGGATGTAGGGGTTATCATGAGAGAGTAAATTGATGTCAATAGTGGATTCATTTAACATAGCTTGCATTTTGGATGGGAGTGATCATTAGATCTAAGAATCATATGCACCCATGTATGTGAGAATAACATCATCATCTTGACATTAGATAGTGTTAATAGTGGGAGAGTCTTCATAAATTATTTTAGGATGAAGGAGAGGAAAGGACCTTGTTTCCTTACCCTAGTGATGGGTGAGAGGCCCCAAATGAATGGCATTCATTGAAAAAAAAATAGGAGGTATAGATACCTCTTATTCGATAGGTGATGGTGGAGAAGGAGAGATTAGTTCTTCAATAATTAGTACATGGGAAGTTTTTAGTGAGTTTAGTTGGTTCATCATAACCCACTCCATGCCTATTTTTGGCATTTTCAATGGTTTTGCTTGTGGGATATTCAATAGGTGTATGGACACCCTACTTGTAATGACCCAAACCAAAACCTTTCTAGGTACACTTATAAAGATAGGTGTGAGTGAATCTAAGCTTGCTTAGGAAAGAGAAGTCACAAGTAAATGGTTGTCATGAGGAGGATGGATTCCTAACAATAGGAGCCTAATTAATTCCTCCATATGTGAAATATGTTTGAAGTTTAGGGGGCCCATAAGGGATGAGCTTCCCAATGTAGGGATCACAATTTGGGTATATATGAAGCTCTTGTAGAGTATAAAACATGTTAAGCATAAAAAAATTATATTCTCTGAGTGATAAACATTTAAAAGTTTCCTCCATGGGATCCTTGTCAGGAATTTGTGTTGCCGATATCTATGTAACCAAGGTAGTGGAGCTTGTGGAAGCTTCAAAATTATCATGTGGAGAAGATGATGTCTTTAATGGAATGAAAAAATCAGATTATAAGTCATGTTGCATGTTTTAAATGGAGGTGGGTCAATAGGTATAATATGCACTTTCCCATCATGCTCAAAATTGACACATTAGTGCAAAGTTGAGGATACACATGTCATAGCATGTATCCAAGGTCATTCAAGCAATATGTTATATTAGAACTCTCCATATATAACATAGAAGAGATCAAGAATTATGTGGGGACCTACATGGATATGTAAGATAATAGTTACCACCATAGTAGCTGTGGTATCATTAAAGGAGTGGAGCACCACCTTAATTTGAGACATGCAATTGTTGAGAAGAGCTAGCTATTTATAGGCATGGGTGGAAATAATATCAATACTATCTCCCCCATCGATCATGACTCTTTTGATATGATTTTGATCAATAAATTTAGTAATAAAAAGGGAAAAATCATGATCTTTAGGGTATTGAAGTGGAATTTTTGAATTATTGAAGGAAATTAGGGAGATGGAATTAAGAGAGATGACCAAAGCTATAAGAGGTTGGAGATCATCAGGTTGTACCTCAACTACTTGCAAGGCACTAATCAAAGCTTGATAGTGTTGGGGTGAGTTTTGGATTAAACTATACAAGGACATTTTCATAGGAGTTTGGTGAAGCTATTTCACCATCGAGCTTTGAATAACATCTTAATATGTTGTCTTTGAGACCCCCAAGATGGAAATTTTTGGATTCAAAGGAGTGTCTTTGGAAAAGGGATGATCCCAAAGAGTAGTGACTTTTTCCTTACCTTTATGCTTTTGGTTTTGTGACCATGTGGCCATATTAACTATGTTAATTTGAAATATAGGTGAAGGAGGTGGCAAAGGGGGTATGAAAACATCTTTGGGTTTAAATTTAGGTGGAACAGTAAGAGGCATTATGGATGATAGAGGTGGAATACTAGGAAGGTTAATGAGAGTATCAACAAAGAAAGTGTTGACATCAAAATGTTTTTGAATGACCGATGTGAGGGATTTATAGCTCTTAGTATTGTGTGCAAGTGAACAATGATATAGACATACTTATGTATCATTAAAGTAAGATGGATTTAGTCTAAGAGGACTATAAGGCTTAATGAGAGGGAGAGTTATTATGAAATATTACAATAACTGATGTAGGAAAAAGCTCTGAGAGCTTACAAGTGGGCTCATACTTGTTGTGGTAATAGGAGTGGACACCTTCTTTTGTTAAGAAGTCATAGGGGTGATTTTGCATGGTGCCTTATTTGGTGGTGATGGAGTTATGTGTTCTACTGACACTTCTTTGGTGTTAGGTATCATGGTGTTAGATGTGAAAGGCTTACTAGGTGGTAGAGGTAGTAGTAGAGGTAACTTATCCTTTTGTTTCACTTGGATCACTGATACTCCAAATAAAGTAGAGGGGTATGGTCCCAAAATTGATGGTAAATTTGAGGGTTGAAGAGGGAAATATCAATGAGATCTAGGAAGCCTAAAATTTTTGTATAGTTTAGGCCATAAAACTCTAACTTGTGTTTGGAGAGTTAGATCTAATTTCACCTATGGATGAATTAGATTAGAGACAAGGCATATGCCTAAAGACTTGATCTAATTGAATGTGGTAGATGTTGATGAGGTTGAGAATTTTGACATATATGGATGAGCTTTTGGTGATTTTGTTAAAGAAGCTCTATCTTTGTCAAAGACCTTGGGGTAAAGGATAGTGAGAGGGTTGGTGGTAAAGTTTTATACTCATTGAATTAGATAAGGAGTTTTAATTTGGTCCTAAAATGTCACTTGATCTATCTTCTTGGATTCAAGAAATTCTAGAATTTTCACCAATCGTGAGAAGGGTTAGGATGAAGTTGATGTAGGCCTTATGGTTGCTTCTTTAGAAGTCTGAAGTGATTGAGAAAGATGGAAATTATTGGTCTCTACTACTTTAGGCCAAAGATTAAAAAGTGTCACAATAGGGTCTTCTTCGATAGATACAAGAGAAGAGGCATAGTCTTCCATGGGTGGAGGAGAGGTAGGCAAAGAGGGTTCCTTGAGGGGGTAGAACATAGGTATAATTGCTCCCTCAACATGTGTTAAAGGAATAGGTAAAGTATAATCTTTCATACGTAAAATAAGTGGTAAGAGAGGTATAATTGGAGTAGGCACAATAAGTCTCACATCTAATGTAGGAGTAGATAACGCTGACTCTTCTAGGTGTAAAGGTAGAGTGGATGGGTTATTACTCTCTAATAGTGGAGGAGAGGTAGACAAAAAGGGTTCCTCAAGAGGGTATAACATATGAATGATGTTCCCCTCAACATGTGGTTATGGAAAAAATAAGGTGTGGTCTTCAAGTGGTAAGCGAATAGGTAACATTAGTGTAAAAGGAACTGGTAATATTGGCTCCTCTAATGGAAAAATGAGTGGTAAAGGAGGCTCTTCCTCACATGAGAGTGGAATGGGTGAAATAGGCTCTTCTACCTAGGGACGAAGAATAGGCAAAACAAATACCACTAACTATAAGGGAGGAGTCGATAAAATGGGTACTTCCTATTGTAAGAGAGGTTGACCTAGAGGTGAAGGAAATACCATAGTAATCATATGGATATTATGATCACCTAAGTTAGTTATGGTTTGAATAATAGTTTGATTAGGTGAATGGTTAGGAAAAGGCTATTTGAACACATCCATATTTTGATTAGTGGGTTTATTAGGATTATCCAAGATGAGATCACCCCTATTAAGAATGTTTTGAACAATGTTTTTGAATGTTTTATAGATTTTAGACTTATGTCCTTTAACTTGATGGTAGCTGCAAAACTCATCCTCCTTATACCAAGTTAGAATAGGATGGGAGGGGTCAAACTTTATAGAAAGTTTGATTTGAGGAAGGGTTATGACACCTTGTTGTAATAGTTTTTCCAAAATGGATGTATATGACTCCCCAATGGGAGTGTATTTTATTTGTTCATACCATTGTTGGAATTGTTTGGTCAAATTTTGGGAAGTTGATGAATTATGTTGGTTTGTGGTTGTGGAAGAAGCTGATTTAATGACTATTACATTAGCAGAGCCTTTATATTTTTGGTTAGAAGGAAATTTTTTAGAATAAGAGGACTCATTCAATTTAGAAATGGCATTATTACTATGAAACTTGACTCCACCTTCATCTATAGCCCAAATCTTGAGTTTTTGCACCATTGTAAAGGCCTCATCAAATGTGCAAAAAGTTTGTATTTAGAGTGTGGATGAAATGTGCTTAGCACATGCCCTTGAGAAGAGCTCAATAAGCTCAGTTTGGGGTAAGGAGAAGGAGAGTTTATTGATCAAGCCTCTTTAGTGAATGATAAAATCTATGATAACTTGTCATCAAATTGTCTAATAGAATAAAGGTCTATAATAGAAACCTTTTTAGAAATATTAATAGAGAAATGGTTAGGAATATTTGTGCTAGTTGGGCAAATGAGTAAAGGCAGTGCTGAGTTATAGAGTTATACCAATCCAGGGAAGCACCCGTAAGAGACATATAGAAAGTGCAAAGTAATAACACATCATCATGCCGTATTAAATAACAAGCATGTCTAAATACATGTAAATGATGTTGTGGGTCCTCTTGACTCTAGAAATGAGTAAATTTGGGGAGTTCCCATTGGCTTGGATAAGGGAGAATATGCATAGAAGGATGGATGGGTTCATTGCATATATGATCATAAGATAACACATTCTTTGAACCCAAATTGGATGTCTCTAGATTAGACATTTTGTCCATCAGCATCTTAATGAGGTCTATGGAGGGATTAGTTTGGGAGATACCCCCTAAGTTATAGTTAACCTAATAAGAAGTAGATGGAGAATATGGCATAACTTACTGAGGTTGTGTTGGGGCAACATAAGGATAATGAGTCATAGGCTAGGGGTGGAAAAACAAGGGGCTTATCCTATTGGATTAGAGACTATGCTTTGGTAGGATGTTATTATTATAGGTTGGGTTATTGGCATGGTTAGACTAGATAAAGGGTGAGTCATAACTTAGGTAATTATAGGTGTGATAGTAGATTGAATAGGTACCACTAAATTCTGAAATGGGGTGAGACTTGACTAAATTGCTTATGGTTGTGAATGTAGGGAAGTTATGCTAGGGTTTAGGTGGGATTAGGTAGTTGATGATGCTAAACTTTGGATGTTGTTTATGGTTGGGTTACTTGTCGAAGTGGTTGTTTGAGTAACCATGGGGAAAATAGTGGAGATATCTAAAACTATAGTTGTATTCATTAGAGATGTTAGCATACCATAAATTGGGTCACTTGAAGAATTATGGGTTTGACTCATGGAAATGTAATGCTGAAAGGCTACCACATTAGGATCAAAAAATTGAGAAAAATATTGATCTCCTTTAGGCAAAAAGGGAATTTGGTTGGGGATGGGAGTATACTCCATATCTGAAGTATGTTCCATGATAGAATCAATAGCAAGAGGGGAATGTGGAAGTGGTTGCCATTTTGCATAATCATCAAGAATTTTGGCTTGAGATCATGTCAATACCATGCACGAAGAAGTCTAAATAGTCTTAATACTCTATGTTAGTGATAAAATAAGGAAAAACTAGGTTCGCGTGTAGGTAAGTAGGTTATTTTAATTTGTTGTTTTGAGAAAATTAAAATTAGATAGTCACCAATGTCAGTCACTTGATCGATGTTAATAGTAAAAGTTTGCCAATGTCAGTGGGATTAACTGATGTCAGTAGCTAAAGTTTGTTGATGTCAATGTAGTTAACTGATGTTGGTCAGTGTGATATCCTAAGAGATGGAAAATCCAACATTTTATAAACCTAGAGGTAGAATCTAGGTAAAATAGAGGATAAAAGAGGTCTGTGTAAGAAGAAAAAAACACTCAATAACCCTGATATAACAATTTATACAAATTGAGTATTGCAAATAGTGTTGATTTTGTGAATCATTGTAAAAACATCCTTACCAACTCCAAAATATAGAAGGAAATATAAAAGAAAAAAAAAGAACATATAACCAATAATTATTAACTCCTAGAGATTAATTTTAATGTCATGTTGGCTTATGCCTTAATCAGATAATGAGAAGAGAATTTGGTTAGTGAAGGTAATAAAAAGCAATTTAGAGCTAGTTTCAGGTTAGTTTGAGTGTTTAAGAGGAAATCTATGTTAGACTAGGTACATGGCTTGTTATAAGTGCTTGCTCCCCATAATTCATGTATCTAAATCCAAGATGGGATGCTTTGCCAAAATATACCTTCTACCTAGAGTTTATACTCTACTAGAGAATGGAGTGGGTTTTCCCCTTGGTGGTGAAATCTAGGTAGGATAGCTAGGTAGGATAAGTTGATCCACTAGGTGATGAAATCTTGAGGGGCCTTGTCTCATGTGAGTTTATATGTTTGTCTTTTTGAGTGTGATTTGGTTGTGTAACATAAGTGCACTATAATTCATTCATAATGTTTGTAATTAACTAGGTGAGCTAATATGTAGTAAACAAACAATGAAGTACAATAAGTTTTAAACCCAAATCTGAAATTATTTAGATTCAAATGAAAAAAATGATGAAATAGGAATAGAGAATGAAATTCAATATCCTAATGTGCATGCAAGAAAGAAACAAATAATATATTCTTTCAACTTGTAATAAAAATGATAAATTGCTTTTAGAGGTAAAGAGAAAAGAAGAGGGGCAAGGAAGAAGAAATTTGAGTTTAGTGCCCTTAAATAGATAATAAAATGTTGAATTTTTCGTGAGGGAGAAAAGAAGGAAAAAGTGCAAGAAATGAAATTTTCAATACAATGCACCTATATGAATGCTTAAAATAAGCAATAAATCCAAGGAAAATTCTAGGGTCCCATAGGTGTGCTATAAATGTTTTGCTAAAACATATATCTATTTCAAGTCTAAAGAAAAATAGAGAAGGGTAGGGATAAGTGATTAGAATTAACCTAAATTGGTTTATGTGTCATATCTAGATGTTGTGAGCACTCCTTGTTGGCTGGGGAGGACTACCTATAAGTAAGAAAGCACTACCATAAAATGTCTATTAGTAGATGTATGAGTGGGTTGCCAAGCTACGTGCTTATTCTAGGAAGTGCCAAACTTCATTAGAGATGATAGTCCACTTTTGAGAAATAAAAGAGTAATAAATAACTAAGAGAGCAGAAAAGAGAGAGTAAAAAAGAGATTATTTTACCGTTATTTACAACCTAAGTGCAACAGAGGGTAATAGGGTGCAAGTGGTATATTTAATTTATATTTTGGAAGTTGTTAGGGTAGGTTTTAGAAGGGGTAATAGAAATCCATAGTTACTGATATCGGTTAGGCTGCCAAGGTTGGTGAGAAAGTGTGATCGATATCAGTTAGGCTATTAAGGTTAGTGAGGAAGTGTGACCAATATTGGTTGAGTGACTGATGTTGGTAGGGTCAATAATTGCATAGGAGCTTGCAAAAGGCTTTTCTAGGTCTAGGAAATGGTTTTGGTCAAGTTTGGAAGGTTTGGGGAGAGTTGTGATAGAGAGTATTGTTTTGATGGATCTAGTCAGAGGGTTGGTGTGTTAGAACAAGGGGAAACAAGTGAAGAATCTTTATAACTCTTTCACGGGGGTTCGGTCAGGAATGTGTAAAATAATAAATAAAAAATATAAAGTTATTGTAAAGTAACTACTTAAAAACTTACAAAATAAGTGATGTACTTAGTTGTAGAGGTGATTGAATGATAAGTGCTGAATGGATGGCTCCTATTAGGCTTGCCAAACCAATGCCCTGAATGGAGAAAACAAGTGTGTGTTATTGGTTCTCAAGATATGATTCCTAATATTGATTAACTTATGCAAGGTAATAGTAATCCAAGATGTGGAAAGTTGAATGCCAAAATCTTGTTATAAACACCTAAAACTAGCCACCAATAACCTCTAATTAGGGTTTTGGCCAATTTCCACCCAAAATGCATAATTTGGCCTAAAAACACTAAAACATGCTAAATGATGTGAAACTGACATATTCAAGTGCTGATTTTGACCAAGGTATCCTTAAATAGGGCAATGCAATTTATGGCCTACCTAACTTTTATTAGATCATTTTGAGTCAAAATGCTGATTTTGCACCTAAGTGCTTTGGATTGCTCTTTTCTATCAAATATTTTGCACCAGACACATGCCATTGTTATTTATTGTTGGTAACATCATAAATGGGATAATGGATCTAACACATCTAGAATTGCCTTCCAATTCCAATATAATCAAATTTTGGACCAATAACAATGAATTTTGATCAATCTGAGTAATTTGTGCCCAAAGTGCTTAAACATACTTAAGAGATAATTAATCAAAATCAAGGCCTAATAAAGAATTATATTGAAACTTGTTGAATAATCTATTTTGGAAATGAATATGGAATATCTACATCATTAGGTGACCTCATTTCTTCAGACACATCCCTAGGCCATAAATGCCAAAAATATTAGGATTCATGCCCTCCATGCCTCATCAATGCCTTCCATCATGCCCTCCATGCCTCTTAATTGCCTCTTTTTCCAATGTCATGATGAGGATAATTAAAAAATTAATTCCAAAAATTTAATTAATCCTCAACCACACATCTCAATCTTAGGATGGATGGTTTAGGTTGATTCTAGAAATTTGCAAAAATCTATAAATAGGAGGCCTCACAACATCATTTTAATGCTATTTTTGGTGTAAAGTTATAATGCACAAATATCTTTAAGAAGCCATTGTAGCTAGTGTTACCATGCCAAATTGATTCCAAGCCAAGATAATATATAAGCCAAAGGTGCCAAGGAAAGATGGAGGTAGATAAGCTTCCATTGCTAAGGACCTCATGAGCACAAGCCGAGCAAGCCACTACTACAAAGGCATTTGGAGCATCCAAGGAAGGTGAAGGAATTCTTGTGTTTTATTCCTTAATTTTTAGTTGTGTTTGTCATTTTATTTTATCAACTAAGCTCTCCCTAGTGTCTAGGCCTAGAGATGTTATGCTATTAGTGTGTTTATTTCATTTTGTTTTCATTTTAAAACTAACACCATATCAACCATCCTTTCTTGAGTCAAATTCCTAGATCACACTTGTATACAAATAAGAATGATATTTCCTAATTTCTACTAACCTAAACATTAGTTTAGAGTTTGGATTAAATAACTAATGTCAGTAATCCCATCGACATTGGTCATGGGTTGATCGACATCGACAACATGAGAATAGGCAAAAGTACTAATCTTAGCCTGTTTTCTATTATTTCTCATGCCAAGTGTGGTATCCATTAGGAAAAGGTATAAATGGGAGGTTAAGAAGGACATATCTGGTTATGAATATATTTTTGTGGTGAGAAAAAGTCATGGGTAGTTACGATAAGGGGACTAAATCTTGAGGTGACTCAAAGGGTGAGAATTAGTCTTAGGATGAGGTGGCTAGGTAAGTTGGCATAAGTAGTTTTCTTCAATTAACTTAATTAAATATTTTAAATTAATTAAATGTGTGAGGGGTAAAAGCATGGGTTAGGGAGGCTAATTATTATTATTGAAAAGGGGCTCAATGAGGGTTTTGACATAGGGAGTTGCGCACATGTGAGACATAATTTTGGTGTCTACAAGAACATCCCACATAGTTATATTTATGATAGTTTTATTCATTTGCTCAACCAAATTAAAGGATATTTGAGATCCTTTTGTCTATGATTTTTTAATGTTGACCTAATCTCACACATATAAACTAATTTTAGGTTGACTCTTTTTATGCATGACTCTCTTCATATGCATTTATGGGATCCCTCTAGGTGTTCTACATTCAATGTCTATGCATGTAACTTTGGATGTAGAAGTTGAGGGAATAGAAGAAGACAAATCTCCCCCTATTACCTTCCTTTTAAATATTATGTTGAAATAAAATAGGATACTTCTTGTTCTTGAAATTTCATTTTGATTCACATAATTGAGGTCATCCTCTTGCCAATTCACAAGAGTAGACTCACCTTCCTCTTGTGCTTACATTTGTAATTCCTCCCTTTGTGGAATTTAAATATTCAATTATCCCTAAGGTGAAAACACATTTTACATCATAGGTGATTGATTCTATTGGATGGTAGAGCCCGATCTTATTAAAATTCCCAGTTGTCAATGGGGGGTTGGGGGACTTGTCGCCCCCACCCCCCACTATGGTCTTTACTTGGCAAGGGTTTGGGGGAAATGCCTAAAAAGAATTTTTTTTGTGAAAAATTCATTATAAAATATTATATTTTCATAGTAAATATAGACCATTCATTGTTAGTTCACATATATAACAATAGAAATTATGTTAGTGCATTTTTGCCCTAATTTTTAACCCTCCTTTAATATGAGGGTATTTTAATCATGGTGGTGCATTATGTGTGAGTGAAGAGGAGATTATAGTGGATATATTATAGGTTTATCCATTCATTTATTAGACTAAATAAGAGAAGAAATGGTTGCTTTTGTGTGGATGTATCTCATATTGGGTGAAACACATTAAATATGTGTCTCTCTTATATTCTATTTTTTGCATTTTATTTATATCTCTACTTCATTACTACTACTTTGAATTCTATATTTATAACTGGTATCAAAACTAAATGCTTATTTGGCAAATATACTCATAGGAAAAAAGGGTTTCTAGTTTAAGTAGAGCAATGGTAGAAGAAGAAAAGTTTAAGATCAAGTAGCTCAATATCTAAAACTACTAGCTATGGAAGACGAAAGTGGATGACTATCTATATTATAAGAATATTTTTCTACCATTGGACAATAGAAAAGAAGTTGGTGAATATTAAGGATGAATAATGGGAGGTTCTAGATAAAAAGGCACTAGGAATAATATGATTGTGCTTGGCAGCATCAGTGCCCTTCAATATTTCAAAATTAAAGACAACATAGGATGTGATAAAGGCATTGGATAGAGTGTATGAAAAACCCTTATCCTCCAATAAGGTATTTTTTATGAAGTGTTTATTTAACATGGATATGTCGATAGGTGGGTATGTTGTTGATCATTTAAATAAATTTAACATGGTCACAAATAGTTTAAGCTCTATAAAAGTAAACTTTGATGATCAGGTTAGGGCTATTTTAATTATGTGCTCATTTCCATAAATATAGAATGGATTGGTCATGGTTGTTATTAACTCTATCTCTGGTTCGAACACTTTAAAATTTGATGATGTTATTGATGTTATTATTAGGAAGGAAATGTGATGGAAAAGCACATGTAAAACTTTAGGTAATGATTTGAATATGGAGAATAAGGTAAGACAAAAGGATAAAGGAAAGGGCATAGGGAATCATGGGAAGTCTAAGAAGGGAAGATCCAAATCTATAGGAATGATAGTGTGTTGGATTTGTAGGAAGAAGGGACACCTAAAGAAATATTTTTGATTTTGAAAAGGAAAACAAGGAGATGTAAAACAAGATAACAATTGGGAAGTAAATTTAGTACGTGACTTTTTTCAAGATGCTTTAATCCTTTCATTAGATAATATTAATTATTCTTGGGTTTTAGATTCAAGGGCTTCATTTCATTTTACACCCCAATAGGAAATATTTTCAAGACTATGTTCAAGGTGATTTTGGACAAATTTATTTTGGTGATGGTGACCATTGTAAATTTTTTGGAAAGGGTGAGATATAGATAAAATTATAGAATGGAAACAAATGGTTACTAAAAAAGGTGAGGCATGTTCCTAAGTTGAGAATAAATATAAAAAAAGATCACTGGTAATATCAAAAGGAGAGAAGGTAGGTACAATATATTTATCTACTAGTAATGTCAACTCTTCTATTGATTTAGCTTCTATAGAAATGAATACAAAATTAGGGAACCACAGAGTTGGGCACATGAATGAGAAGGGATTGAAGTTATCCACTCAAAGAATTTGTTTTCAAATTTGAATAATGTGGATTTTGATTTTTGTGAGCAGTGTATGAAAAATAGAAAAGGGTCAGATTTCTTGGAGTTAGGAAGACAAAGAAGGATGGAAAGTTAGAACTTGTGCATATAGATGTATGGTGTCTGACTCATGTATCATCCCTTAGTGGATCTTATTATTATGTTAATTTTATTAATGATTCAACTAAAAAATCTTGGGTTTATTGCATATGAAAAAATATGATATTTTTTATACTTTTATGAAATTGAAAGCTTTGGTTGAGAATGAGATAGGAAATAAGTTGAAGTGTGTCATATTAGATAATGGAGGTGAATATTGAAGGAAGGATTTTAATAATTACTTCTCATCCTATGGGATTCATATAGATAATAAGCTTCCAAGAACACCATAACAAAATGGTGTATCAAAAATAAGAACAAGACAATCATGGAGCATGTAAGGATCATGAGATTGTATGCATGGTTGCTCTTACTATTTTAGGAAGATGTTGTGGATACTATTATTTACTTAAAAAATAGAGGGCCTTCAAGTACTTTGGATGATGGCATTTTATATGAAGCATGGATAGGTAAAAAGGTAGAAAATTCCTTTTTAAAGACTTTTAGTTGTGAGGCATTTGTCCATATTGATGAAGAAAGTAGAACCAAGCTTAAAGTAAAATCCAAGAAATGTACTTTTATTAGAAATGGAGTTAATGATTTTGGTTATTGTTTATGGGATTTTAAAAATCACAAAATCTTTAAGAGTAGAGATGTGATATTTAATGAGAAGGTCATGTATAGAGATCAGTTATAGGGAAATAAACAAGAAAATCAAAATACATAATATGCAGTACTTGATGAAATCACTAGAAATAATATTATAAAAGTTCTAAAAAATAAGAATGTGCAATAAATACTACTACAATAATAACAAGTAGCTCAAACTCTTGAAAGTGTAGTTATAAGATCTACCAGAATAAGTAGACTCCCTAATTGTTACTATCCTTCACTTTATTATTTATTATTGATTGATGGTGGTGAGCTAAAAAGCTATGAAGAAGCAGTAAAAACTAGAAAGAAGTGAGATAAAGGGATGAAAGAGGAGATAGACACCTTGGTACATAGCCAAACTTGGGGTTTGTTTCAATTTCCTGAAGGTATAAAGCATTACAAGATAAATGTGTTTATAGGTTTGAAGAATAAGATGAAGGCAAAAATAGGTATAAGGCCAGGCTTGTTGTAAAGGAGTTTGCACAAAACAAAGTATAGATTCTGATTTCTAAATTTATTAAAATGAATTCCATAAGAACTATTTTAAGTTTGGTAGTAGTAGAAGATTTACACCTTGAATAATTAAATGTGAATATTTATTTCTTTCATGGTGACTTGGAAGAGGAAATATATATGAAGCAACCACAAGGATATGAAGTTAAAGGTAAGGAGAAAATGGTGTGCATGTTGAAGAAGAGTTTTTATGGCCTAAATCAAGCTCCAAGATAGCGTTATTTGAAATTTGGCATGTTTATGATAGAACAAGCTTATAATAGATGTCATTTTGATGGCTATGTTTATTTTAAGAGATTAGATAATGGTAGTTGTATTATCTTGCTATTGTATGTAGATGACATGATTTTTGTAGGGTCTAACATGTAGGATATATATAAGCTCAAAAGAAAACTATAAAATTCATTTGCAGTGAAGGATTTGGGTGCTAAAAAGCAAATCCTTGGTATGAGAATAACAAGAGATAAGAAAAATAGAAAATTGACATTTTCTCAAGAAAAGTACATCAAGAAGGTGTTATTCAGGTTCAATATGAAAGATGCAAAACTAATGAATAAACCATTGGGATGGAACCTTAAATTAAGAAAGGAACAATATCCTAAAATTAATGAGGAAATCAATTACATATCCATAGTGCCCTATGCTTTAGTAGTTGTAATTTTAATGTATGCTATGGTGTGCACAAGACCAAATGTTGCTCATGCAGTGGGAGTTGTCATTAGGTTTATGAATAATATAGGAAAATAGCATTGGGGTGAATTGAAATGGATACTTTGGTACTTGAGAGGGACCATTGATATACAATTTAACTATGAAGGGTTAGATGTTACTTTACAAGGATATGTTGATAAAAACATGGCTAGAGATTTAGATGCTAGGAGGACCACCACAAGTTATGTTTTCACTATTGGTGACACAATATTTAGTTGGATTTCAAAATTTTAGAATAAAATTTCTTTGTCAACTTTATAGGTAGAGTATGTTGTAGCTATAAAAGCAAGCAAGGAGATGATATGGATGCAACATTTTATGTAGAGTTGAGGTAGATGTAGGAAGATTACACAGTGTATAGTGATATCTAGAGTTTGATTCATTTAGTGAATAACTCAACATTCCACTCAAAAATAAAACATATGTTGGAAACACAATGACTAAGATGGGGTGAATTATTATTCAAAAAAATTCAATCAATTGCCCTTAAACTTTCATGAATAATTTAAAGTAACTTACTTATCCAATAATGATTTAAGAACTAATCAAATGAGAATGAAAAAATATAACACATCACATATGTGGTAAACCATCATGGGGGATAAAACCAACTAAAAAATTTATTAGACAAATTATCCTATAAGATAATCTATCAAATTAGTTGAGCATCGACCCAACATGGAGCACCAACCCCAAATTTATCAAGCACCCACTTGAATTTAGTAAGCACCTAATTTATAAGAGGATACAAACCAATATGAATAAGCACCAAAATATTCAAAGGAAAATTCTAAAATCACCAACTTATAGGTCATATCTAACTCCCTCTTGACCAAGCACCAACTCAACCAAGACCAATTCTGCAAGCTCCAACCTACAAGGAAGCTTCAACTACCTCAAACACCAACATATTCAATCACAATTCTCTCCTCTCATATATTTATTTTTATTTTTTTAAATATATACATTATCATACATCAATTATAACTCCTTCATCTCTACTCCACTTGATCTCTCTCAAAAATTACCTCTAGGTTTGTTTGCTCAACTAACCCTCTTCACGACTGAATAAATCATGTGACCTTGATATTAAACTTTAAAACACCTATATGATCATAATTAAATGATTATATTATGTCTCTTTAGAGTTTAAATCATGTTACCTAACCTCCTTATTCTTATTGATTTATCAATCCATTCACTTACTCATTACATGCATACTTCTTTACTTGTCTAGCCCTTATTAACTCTGATTAGACAATGTATCACTGATGTAGACAAATTGAAAAATAAATGAATGATTATATGATATCCTATGAATATTTTCAATTAATTTCAATTAATTATTATACTTGACCATGCATCTTCTTTTTCACTCATTGCTTGCATACACAAGTAGGCCTAAACTGCCTTGTACATATACCAGTTATGATCACACACCACTTGGTTATAAATATAGCTTAAACCTATTATTTAATCCATATAATAGGTCTAATAAAACTTTATTAATAATATTAAAATGAACTTTTGACCTATTTATGTTTGTAACAATTCAATTAGGCCTCATGGAGACCTAATTGCATTAGGTCTATCAAGTAATGTGTAAAATTAATCCATTGAAACACCTTTCATCTCCATATAATTTAATATTGTTTCCAAAAAAAAACTCAAATAGACCTCATATAATGCTCTCCAATCTTTAAAAAACATTTTAGGTCCAACCACTTCATAAGAACACTCTTTGCAGTTCACTATCATATTAGGCCTATGGGTATCAAAAGTCTATTTGGTCTCTCTCATGCTTGACTACCTACATGTAATTTTTTAAAGAAATAAAAAACATTATTATAGTAAATATATGACCATAATGTCATATTTAATCATATATAACAATCTGACTTAATGACCAATATTGGTCTTACTCATCCTTTAGGTCTCATGGAGACCTACTTCATTAGGTCTGCTCATCAACACATTAACATTTGATTCCTTGGAAAAACATTCATCTTCTTAAACAACACAAACCTTTCACACAAAATAAAAATATAACTTATTCAACATCCTCTAATCTCCTTAATACATTTTAGGCCAAACCACTTCATGTAACCCTTTAATAGTACTCAGTTCTATTAGGCCTGTGTACACCAAAAAGTATACCTTTCAATATTAATGCTCAAACACACTTATTACACTCAAAAAAAAAAATTAAATATATAGATTATATATTATTTTATGGTCATTATTAAATACATTAGACACTTCCAATCAGGAGATAAGGGCTCAATAACATCTTTGCAACTCACTCACTTATAACTACTAGTTTACCTTAAAGACCAAGCACGGTGACTTAGAAATCCAACACCTATGTAGACACTTAAAATGAATCATTATGCATGAAAATGGTTATTATATACCCTAAAAACATCCAAAAATGGAAAAAACATATTTTCTAATGATAAATATTGGTCTTACAGACCAATTTCTTGACCTTATGTTTCATAGTCTTATCTAAACCAGACTAGTAATTTTCTGAGTAAATTTTTTCACCACACACATGAACTCCAAAGATTATTACAAGAATTAAAATATATTAAAATTAATTAAAAATATCTCCATTCACTTTTTTTAATCATTATATGATGAAAACATACTCCAATTCATCTTCTCATTACTATTTAGGTTTCACATTGTTTACACCATTAGGTCTATCTATGACTGGCTAACTTGTAAGGTTGGTTTATCACCTTTTAAGTGTGTAACCTATTCATAAAAATTAATAATAATTAATTATGAGTCTCTATATTCTTATTATATCCATTTTCTTTCCTTGACCAATGCAAATTTTTAATACTACAACAAACTCTTTACAAACAAGCCCTTTTTTGTAGGGTTTTCTCACTCACCTAACACCTCAATACCACCTAGAGGTGAATGAGAGAGTCAAATAAAAGTTATAATCGGTTTAATAATAATATAATTGCATTATGATATTATTTGAGTGACATATTTTACATCAAGTCCTTGTTAGGGTTTTAAGGAGGTTTAACACATGTTTTAGTGTTAATGACTATTCATAAAGGACTGGTCCTTGAATCCCAAACAACTGCATGTAGATTTTATATAGGACCATTTAAAATATCTCCTTTATATATTAGGTTACCATTTATAGGTTACACATGCCAATGAACACCTAAAAGTCCTTCTCAGGTTTGCATACCTTCATTATGTGCACTTGAGAGACCTCAAAATTACTTTCCATGACTTTTCCTATAATTCAGGATCTCATAATTCATGATCACTCTTGAAAAAAATTAAATTATATATATCCATGCTCTCCTTCACACATTCACCTTGAAATCTGATCCTCATGCCTCATTAGTCTAGTCACAGCTAAATAATGGTCTATGTGCAGACCAAGACTGAAGGAACTAAATTCAAAGACTCACTTTGAAACACTCCTGAGTGCATCCACACCTTATTCTCATGCTCACACAAAATTAAAAACCTATCACATGCCTAAGTTCAATAGCTTTATCATGCCATCAGCTCATACCTCTACCATGCTTTGGCTATTCTCAATCTTCTAATTCACTTGACACCTTGACCTATTCCTTCCATGTCAAGACCTTAAAAAAACATAAAAAATATTAGACATAAGAAATCAAAATAAAATCATATCACTGCACCAATCTCTTTCTAAGACAAGAATATTCCATAACCTCATACAAACCTAAATCCACATGACCAAGCTTCATATTACTTGGCATCTCTTTTCCATGCACCTAAACATCTTTGACATCATCCTTAACATCAACCTTGAATTTCATGCAACCATAATACATTAGTTTCCTTTACATTCTCTCTTGCCTTAAACTTCATCTTATCATATGGCTTACCTTGAAACACTTCATGTCATGACTATGCCATAATATGTAATACATTCTTCTTCACATACCTCTTCATACACTATGCTTCCTATGTAGAGATTAATTCTATTCAAAACACTCTTCTATGACCTGTACCTTTCATGATTACAACATTCATGATAAATTTTAGGACCAAACTCTTCTCTTTCATGGCAACACTCTTTTGATGTACCTTGTCATATCACATACTACCATCCATCCTTAGTTGCTTTTGAAATCAATCTTCACAAGATGGTTCTTGATATCAACCTTGACATCAATGATCATTATGAATTTAAAAGATACACCCTTTTGACATTAATTACAAAAACATGCCAATAAAATCCCCCTTTATCATTGATGGAAAACATATTGATGGCAAACACACTGCAATTTGAAACCACTTCAAAAGATACTTTTGACATCTGTTTCTTCTCACCATTTTGACATTAATGAAAAAATGTCTTCTACAAAATTCCATTTGATCCTTAGACCTAAATTTCAATGAACAACACAGAGAAATGATGACAAAAAATCACCTTAGGCTCATACTAGTTGATGTAGAAAAATTATAGAATATTTGAATTGTACCTCCAAAAACCATGATTCTTATCATTGTCTTGACACTTCACAACACAAATATATAAATATCCCCCTAACTCCATACTCTCCTCTTGAGTTATAATATAGAATACACTCTTAGAAAACATCTCTAAATACGATACTTCTCCCCATTTAAAACTTTTTCCCTTTTTGAGTTTTCTTTTGTTTTTGGTAATAGGCTCATAAAATTTACAAAGCATCATACAAAAATTATCCCCGTAACTTCATGAAAACCTTCTTAAAATGAATTCAGATATATATAAACCCTCACCTTATCCTTGATATGACTAATATAGATTAAAAAAAATATCACTCACCAAAACATCACATCTGTTCTTATCTGACATAGATCTTCAAGTGGACTCAAATACAAAATATCACTTACTTTCCTTTATACACCTTGATGCTATATATACGGATAATATACATCTTAATTTACCTATTATAGCTTCAAAAACATCCATCATTCTCTTAGTCTTGGCAACATTCTTCACCATGTCTTCATGTTTTCTATATACCTTCTTTGACATAGACCATTACTTATCTATTCTTAAAGCTCATGAATCATCTGATTAGCTCCCCATTTATCCACATAGCTTGTGCTCATCATATGACTCATCAAGAATCACAAACATTTCTCTACATCCTTCAAACATCTTGATACCAATACCAATTCTTGACATGATTCAAGTTATCAACTGTAAGAAACACAAAACAAATTTTTGCTTACCTCTCATATACCAATCAACTACACAAAATTTCATCACAATTATAGCTCTATCAATAACATCCATCTTATCTCTATGACCATATTGGTCTTGAATACTAATCCATATTCCACATATCTCTAGACACAGTCTTATGCTCAAATATGTATTCCATGCCATGACTCCTCATGAACTGAACTCTAGAAATAATGTTCATACTATCCAAAACTCCTTTCACCTTGTCATACACACACACACACACACACACACACACACACACACACACACACACACACACACACACTCACACAATCTACAAAAAAAATAACTCATCTCATACCTTATAATATATAAAACTTGGAATCCTCTCAAGATGAATCCTTCTTTGACTGTAGCCTCATAGTTTTACTGATAGATGAGTGTCTCCATGAATCCTAATGGAGTCGCCCATTTTCCATAAGGTTCTCAAAAATACATTAACTTAGGAGATTCCTATATCTCCAAACCACTTTTCTCATCTATCTTGCAATCATGAGACTGATAGTCCATCTTTAATAACGACTTAGGCTTGACTGAATCATTCAACTCATCCCCCTTGTCATCCTTAATATTTTCATTGATTGCCTTGTAAATACATTGAAATAACAAGTGTTTTTAACATTCCTTCACTTATTATTCTTGTTCTATCTTATAAAATAATCCATATTGAATCTTGGGCTCAATATGATCAATATTGACTTTCTTTGGATTCTATACTAATGTTTGACCCTTCTCATGCACTCTAGGAGATCCATATACCTTGTTATGTCTTGAGGATATTATAACTCCATTAGGATAAAATATTTTAATGTGTCCCATATTATGAAAAATGTAGCAAATGGCATTTTTGTAGTTACCTCTTGACTGATCACTCCTTATCCCATGTTACCATGATAACTCATTCCTTGAGACCATTATAAATCACTTATTCTATGACCAAAGTTATGAAAAATAAAATAATAACCATTTAAATAATTATAATACCTCATTACATTGGGTTACCTAATTATTCTCTTCATGTTTACTTTTATTTTAGTAATCTTAACTTGTTCTGAATTCTCATGCTCTTTCTCAAACTTACTCATCTTGTCTATGACCTGATCATGCTCAAACTTTAATGAATCTGGATCTATCTTAAACTAATAATAGTCAACTTAGTTTGATCTAAAATTTGAATTGACACCTTCTAAATAATTCCTAAAATCCTTGATGGCCTTATCATTCTTTTTAGATTCTTTGACCACATCGCTTTTTAAGGTACATCTCTATTCCTTAAGATTCTTGACCATAAATATCAACTCATGCTTCCTCTTATTTTTATGCTTAAAAATAATCTAGGGCACTTAAGATATCAATTCATGATCTACTTTATCTTCTTTATCCTCACTATCATAGTAGATTTATTCATCTTACATGCTTTTTTATTCTTATTTATCACTAGACATCTTGTGATTCTTAGGGTCACCTTCAATCTATTAGGATTTTTTCAATAGACCAAGATTTGATACCAATTATTGGAATAAAAATTACTAAGAGGGGGGTAAATCAATCTTAAAAAAAAATTAATCAATTTCCCTTAAACTTTCATGAATCATTCAAAGTAACTTAGTGATACAATAATGCATTAAAAAAAAATCACATGAGCATGAAATAAGAGAACACATAAAATATGTGAGAAATAATCATGGGGGATTAAACTCATTTAAATAAGATAATGTATCAAATTAGTTGATCATATACCCAACATAGAGCACCAACCTCAAATTTATCAAGAACCCACTTAACTTTAGTAAACACCTACTTGATTAGAGGCTACAACCCACTATGACTAAGCATCAAATTAGTCAAATAAAACTTATACAAGCACCATAATACAAGATATATCTAACTTGATATTAACCAAGAACCAACTCATCCTAGACCAATTCTACAAGATATAAATTGCAAGGAAGCTTCAACTCTTTTAAGCACCAACCTAGTCAATCACACTTCTTTCCTCTCAACTCTTTATTTATTATATTTGAACTCTATCCAATTTCATACATTATAAACACATATATGATGTAAATTTGATAGTCTCTTAATAATAAATGATCAATCCTTCAAATCGACTCCACTTGATCTCACTCAAAAACTATATCTGGGCTTCTTCACTCAACTAGCCCTCTTTAATACTAAATATGTCATGTGACCTTGATCTTCAATTATAGAAAACCTATATGATCATCATTAAATTATTATATTCTCTCTCTTTAGGATTTAAAACATGTTACCCAAACTCGTTAGGATTATTTATTTATCATTCCATTCTCTTAGTCATTGCATGCACAATTATTTGCTTGTTTAGCCCTCATGAACTCTGATTAGACCATGTATCACTATTGCAGACAACATAAAAAACTAATGAATACTTATATGATTTCCTCTAAATATTTTAAACTCATTTAAAGTCATTCTTATTATCAAACATACATCATATTTTTTCCTCATTGTGTGTATACACAAATAGGCTTAAATTGCCTTGTATGTATACCAATCATGATCATACACCACTTTTTCATCCAAATACCTTCAACATATTGGTTAAAACATATAATAGGTATAAAAACACTTAATGAAAAATATTAAAATGAAATTTGGACCTATTTAGGTATTTAATAACTCAATTAGGCTTCATCTCTCTTTTAGGCCTCATAGAGACTTATTTGCATTATGGTTGTCTAGTAATGTGTAAACTTGACCCATTGAAACACCTTTCACCTCCATATAATTCAATATTATTTAAAAAAAAGTCAAATAGACCCAATATAACACTATAAAAAATTTACAAAAAAATTAGGTCCAACCACTTCATAAGAACATTCTTTGCAGTTCTCTATCATATTAGGCCTATGAGTAAAAAGTTTGTATGATCTCTCTCATTCTTGATTAACTTCATGTCATGTAATCAGGACATTAAAAACATGTATAAAAGAACCATATGAATCTAAGTTCATCTTTAATCATATATAAAAATCTAAATTAATGACCAATATTGGTATTACTCATCCTTTAGGTCTCATGGAGACTTACTTCATTAGGTCTACTCATCAACATGTTACCATTTGATCCCTTGGAAAAAATTACATCTCCATAAATAGAAAAAACCTTTCATAGAACATCCAAAAATATATTTATAAAAATCTTATTCGATGTATAATATGTTTTAGGTCTAACCATTTCATGAAACCCTTCAATAGTACTTAGTCCTATTAGGCTTATGTACACCAAAAAGTTTGCCTTTTAATATTAAAGCTCAAACACACTTAATCCATCAAACATGATAAAAAAATTACATATATAGATTATATATGACCTAAAGGTCATTAAAAATATATTATATACTTCCAATCATGAGATAAGATCTCAAGAACATCTCTACAACTCATTCACTCAAAACTGCTAATTTACCTTAAAGACCAATCATGATGACTTAGACCTCAAACACCTATGTATAAACTTTCCATGACTATTGATGAATGTAAATGGATATTATATATCCTAAGAACATCCTAAAATGTCAAAATATAATGTTATAATGACAAATATTAGTCTTATACAACAATTGTTTTGACCTCATGTTTCACAGTCTTTTCTGAACTAGACTCATCATTTATTGAGTAACTTTTTTCACCATAAACATGACCTCCAAAGATTATTCAAAGAATGAACATGTATTAAAAGTAATAAAAAATATATACATCCTTGATTTCATAATTTTATTATGAAAACACACTCTAATTCATCTTCTCACTACTGCTTGGGTTTTACATTGTTTACACCATTAGGTTTGTCTCTAATAGGCTACCTTGGAATACTAATTTAGCACCTTTGAATGGTGGGACCTATACATAAACCTTCATGATAATGAATTATGATTCTTTATATTTTTATTTCATCCATTTGATTTCCTTGACCAATGAAACTTTTGATTGCTATAAAAAATTCTTCATAAACAACTCCTTTTCTATAGGGTCTTCTCACTCACCTAGCAACTCAATACCAACTAGAGGTGCCCAAGAGAGTATTATACAATTTTCAATAGGTTTATTGATAATTTAAATCAATTCTAAGCTGATTTTAGAAACATATTCTACATTGGGTTCTTATTAGGGTTTTAGGGAGGTTTAACACAAGTTTTAGTATTAACGATTATTCATAAAGTAATTCCCCTTAAATACAAAATCAATGCTTATATATTTTATATAAAACCCTTTATCATCTTTCCTTAACATCTAAATTTCCCATGTAGAGGTTAAAAATGCTAGAAAACACCTGAACATCCTTTTGAGGTTTGCATACCTTCATTATATGCATTTAAGAGACCTCAAAACCACTTTCCATGCCTTTCCTACAAATCATGACCTCATACTTCATGATAAATCTTAAAAAAACATTAATTACATATATCCATGATTTAATTCACAAATTCACCTTGAAATCTAATCTTCGTGCCTCATTAGGCTAGTCAGGGCTAAATAATGGTCTATGTATAGACCAAGACTAAAGGACCTACCTTCAAAGACTCACTTTAAAACACTCCTGAGTGCATACAAACCTTATTCTCATGATCACACAACCTTCATAACCTTTCAAATGCCTGATTTCACTCACCTCATCATGCCACCAACTCATACTTGTACCATATCATGACTAGGATCAAACTTCTAATGTACTTGACAAATTAACCTATTCCTTCCATGTCATGACCTGAATAAAACATCAAAAAATTAGAAATAAGACAAAAACACACTCATATCACTACACAAATCTCTTTATGATGAAAATAATATTCCACAACCTCATATAGACCTAAAACCACATGACCAAGCTTCATATGACTTGACATATCTTTTCCATACACTTGAACACCTTTGACATCATACTTGACTTTCGTGAAACCATAATACACTAGTTTCCTTTAAATTATCTCTTTCCTTCAAATTCATTTTTTCACATGGCTTACCTTGAAACTCTTCATGTCATTACTATGCTATATTATGCATATATATTCCTCTACACATACCTCTTTTTACACTATGCTTCTTATGTAGATATTATTTATCTTCAAAACACTCTTCCATGACATGTAACTTTCATTCTCATAACATTCATGACAAATCTCATGAGCACACTCTTCTCTCTCATGGCAACACTCTTTCACGTACGTTATCATATCACATATTACCATCTATCCTTAGTTGCTTTTGACATCAATACACACAAGATGCTTCTTGATATCAACCTTGACATCAATGATCATTATGATTTTACGTGATACACCATTTTGACATCAATGACAAAAACATTCCAATAACATATAAAACTGAGGTATCACTTCATTCGTTTAGTTTTGGAGGATGGTCAACTAAAGTTGGAAAAGATCCATATGAGTTAGAATCTTATAGATATGCTAACAAAGGTAGTTAAAAATGAGGATTTGGAGAGTTTTTAATTTTAATAGGTATTCAAAGATGATAGGGAAGATGAGAAATATGCCAGGGTTAAAGTTCAAGGAAAATTTCAAGAGTTTTAGTGGTGGAGTTTCAACAATCAATCTCCAAGTGGGGAATAATTAGATGGTGGAGCCTGATCTTATTAAAATTCCAAGTTCTTGATGGGGCTATGTGTGGGGTATTTACCCCCACTATGGTCATCATGGGAGTCCTTGTATGATATTTGACCTTGTATGAGAGATAGACCTTGTATGGTGGTAATTTTAAATCAAAGACTAAACTTTGTATTAGAGATAGACTTGTCTTCATTGCTTTCTTTTGGATCAAAAAAGTTTATAAATGAATTTGCAGGTCCTAATGATAAAAATAAATAATTAATAAGTCTATATTTTAATTTTCACTTTCACC